>JAULBM010285794.1:0-16227 GCA_032357055.1 Geukensia granosissima | reverse complement strand
GTGCAGGAACAATTACCCAAACTTTAAAACGTGCTTTATCAATAACTGATGTATTATTCCTCCTATTTTCAATATCTTTGTTTTTTTCTTTGCCATTGCCAAAGAGCAAGCAGGCGACACATGTCTTCCAAGGAAGACTCAATACTAAGTTTTATATGTATTATTACCTGTTTTATGTTTGTAGATCCAAGAAATGGAAGGAGAAGCCAAATTAGCACCAATCGCATACAGATCACAACAGTTGTCAAGGATACGAAATTACAGACAAGATCTAGACAATATCACAAAAAATCTGGTATAGTTATCTTAGCTTTTATTTAAACCTAGTTAGTAGTATGAAAGTAAATAAAAAACAGTTAAGGACCTACATTAGAAATCTTGGGATGTATATTCTGTTATATACACCCCTGAGAAAACATATGATGCCACAAAAGAATATTTGAACTTCATGATGTTTATCAAACAAGCCTTATTATATATGTAAAGTTAAGTTTGTAAGATTAACAAAACACGCCATGATGAATCAAAATTAAAAGTCGCATTACTTATTTTATACCAGTCAGAATTGTTCAAGTGTTATTTCAGAGGAAGAGAAAAGGGAAAAAGTGGAAAGTGAGATTAAATGAAAGGGATTATTTTCAGTGAACTGAACACTGGAAAAGTGTGATTAAATTAAATAAAAATATTATTTTAAGATAATGTAAAGTTGTTAATTTCAGAGGAAGAGTGAATGGAACAAAGGAAAAGTGAGATTAAATAAAATGGATAACTAATATGATTTTTAGATAATGTAAATTTTTTTTCCAGAGTAAGAGTAAAGGGAGTACAGGAAGAGGATCTGATAATTTTGGTTTTGACAGAGAAGAGGTATGGTTTATATAGCAGCTAGTATTGATGGATTTTATCAACACAAATAAGTTGGCTAACTTTAATTATTTTAAATGTGCAGTTTTGTGCAAGTGTCAACATATATTTGTTCCCCATGTAACAGGAAAAAGTTATTGACTTCAAATAATCTTGACCACCACCACCTGACAATTGGTAACTGAACCCTGTTAACATGCATGACAGTCAGCACTCTAATTCACTGATGCAAAGAGTTAACTCCCCAGCTCAGCCAATTAAGCTGGCTATAAATCTTCCAAGGGAAGCAATCTAATTACTTTCCAGTCTAACTTTTCTTACAGATCATTTCATTGTAATTATTCCTTAAGGAACATTAATTATATATGGTGTATTCTATCATATAATTCTTTCTTTTAGTAAAGGACCACCCAAGGACCATTCCAGCCAAGTTTGGCTAAGATTGGCTAAATACTTTCAGAGGAGAAGATTTTTCAAATTTCATCCCCCTTTTTTCTATTTTTATCCTGGTGGCCATTTTATTTGGTGGTAGGGGTCATTGGATACAGTTTTAGTAAAGGACTACCTAAGGACCATTTTAACCAAGTTCGACTCAATACTTTCAGAGTAGATTTTTCAAATTTCATCCCCCCTTTTTTTTTTATTTTTACCTGGCAGCCATTTTGACTTAAGGTTGGGGTCGTTGGACACAATTTTGAAAGAGGACCACCCAAAGACCATCCCATCAAAGTTTGGTCAAAATTGGCTGAGGGGTTTCAGATGAGAAGAATTTTTTTTGTAATTGTGGATGGAAGACAGGCAGACACCAGATACTAAGTGATGAGAAAAGTTGCACTGAAGTCAAATAACAAATGAAGTTTCTGATTTCCTTGTCAAGCCAAGACACTAAAATCGGTATTTTCTGCTTCTCCAATAAGCACACAGCTTTTAGGAGTAAGAGCAAAGACAGGTCAGCCCAGAGTCAGAAAAATGTTTCTGGATAAAGTGGCATGTCTTTCTGCAGACTTTTGCTTTTGCGAGCTAGAACATCGGGCTCAGTGTGTAGTACAAAGCAGGGTTCATCATTCATTAATATGCTTTCCTCCTGAATATGCATGAAATATTTGCTGCTGTATGTTAAGGAACATTCAATCAACTAGTCAGGCACATGATGTGCAAAAGTATTTATAGTTCCTATCCCTTTGAATATAGCGGTATGCAATTTACATTATACTTGTGTTTTGTATGTAAAAGTAGGTTTTTTTTATAACTAGGGTTGAGTTCACAATGTTTAGTGTGAACACAGTCTATGTTAAAGATGGATGCTAGTAACATGTTGATGATTGCCAGGAATTCCAACTTGTCTATGTGTTCCTATTGTCCTAGTAAAAAGTTTTTAAAAATAACCTTATTCATAGAACAAATAAAAAGATTGAAATTTATCTATGAATAGCAATCACAGAGGAAAAAGTTGTACCAGGGACATCAGTCTCTGAACAGAGCTACAGACAGTATAGCTAGATCACACCAAATTGCTGCAGAAACTGATGAAATAGGAGTAGGAATAATAGATGAACTCGGACGTCAGAGAGAGACATTAGTCAGAACTAAAGAAAGGGTAAGTTTGCTATAGAAGACCTCTTTATATATGGTCAAAATTATAGATGAACTCGAACGATAGCGTGAGACAGTAGTAGAAATTATAGATGAACTGAGATGACAAGAGAGATATTAGTAAGAACCAGAGACATGGTAAGTGAACTGGAGCAGACATCTTCATCTGTAGTAGAAATTACTAGATGAACTGAGATGACACAGAGAGAGACATTAGTCAAAACCAATCACAGGATAACTTTTGCAGCAAAAATAAATAATTTTAAATGTTAGAGAGATTCAGGACAGAAGATGGGTTATGGTTGCCATTCTTTTAGCAGACTCTAAGAACTTCAAGTGAAGTATAGGCTATGTTTGCAATTCCTTGAGCAGACTTGGGAAGAATGTCATGTTTATTTCGACAATAAAAAGGCCATATAGAAATAATTAATTTGAAGAGAAACCGATTTTACAACTCATGAGAGCAATATATCACTTATCAACTATTGTTATTTCAATAAACTCTCCAGAGGCTTGTTTATTATTCATTTTGAAGATAACCTGGGATATACAGCTCCCACTCGATGTAAAACTTATATATTGCAACTGTCTTTGAATATTGTACATTTATATTCTAAATGACTTTCAGCTTGTTGATACAGATTCCAACTTGGTAAAAAGTCGAAAAATTTTGAAAAATATGGCAATGAGGTAAGTAGCTATGTATTCTGTGACAAAGGCCTGTACAGAATTTATTCTTATACATCTGTTACAACCAATTCAGTCTTTTCGTATTTCTGGATTTGTAAGATTTGTCTCCCATATGAGACGGTACACTGATATAAAGGTGAAATTAAGGTTTTATTTTTTAATATTTTATTTCAGCTACAGATTAAAAGCAAAAATCTGTCTCTTTGTTAATTTTACTAACGCGCATTAGACTATTTTTTTCTCTTGGTATATATTATGGATTTTGCGAAAAAAATAGCAATATACAAGGGTTTCTCATGTCACAGCTATATTGAGACACTGTCCCGCATGGAAGATAACTCTTACAAAAACATACAAATTACAGATGCATCCCGGGTTACGAAAATCAGGAATGTAACAGTTAAACAGTTAGGCTAGATCACCCCAAATCAACACCAACCTTTATCTAGTACTGAAAATCAATATACCAAAATATAAAAAGAATCAGTTTACTAGAACAAAAGTTATTATGCAGAAACCAACTTGTCTGCAGATGCAAACAATGAAGACCGCGCCATACTATAATATGACCTAAATTTTTGTGGTCATTTAAAAACCAAAACACAAATGTGCAGAAAAATAATAAGGCAGAAAAGTTTGCATTTCAATAACCTTTATCACCTCAGTTTTAACCAACATACTGGTTTAAAATTTGATTGTTTAAAGTTTTCTGTACAATTTCCTTTTTGTTAAATTATTTCCATGTGAACTGTGAACTTCTTGCACAATTTATTCTATAGCCAACATTTTCTGTAACTGCCATTTTAATAAATATTTCGTGTTTGTTTTCAGAGTAATGACCAACAAACTGATTTTGATAGTGATAATTTTGTTAGAAGTCTGTGGACTAGGAGGACTTGTTTATTGGAAATTCTTTACAAAACATTGATATAAACTGAGAGTTATATAGTTGACTTAAAAATCATTATCTGGGTGGTACAGACCACTACCTTGTAATGATCACATAACTAACATGCATGTTAAGATTTGTAATAACATGCCTGTTAACTTTGTGAATGTCAAAAGGGCCCAAAGGAACATATTGTCATTGCATAATGTTCTACTGTAATACACCTGATTTAGTCAGGTGGGACAAAGATTGAAAGAAGTAGGGCTCCAAAGTTTGAACAAGAGTATGTAATTTTTACATTAGACATGAAATGATTCATGTTTTGACCAATAATTTGAAATCCTTCCATTAACAGTTTCATGCCCTACTTATATAAATACATGTTATAATGTAATAAATGCAATATTTTTTGTAAATGGTTAACAACAACACAAAAGTATTAAACATATTTAAAGTACCCAGGGAAGGCACTTAGACTGATTGATTAAACGGTACCCATAAAGGAGTTTTCATGCTACTATAATAAGGAACATAGGTTTCACAGGACCCTCCCCTTGTGGAAATTTGCAAATGAAGTTTAATAGCCCTTATTAGTTTATATGTAGTTCTTCTGGTAAATTACATAGTGTAATGATTTTATTAATGAAAGTTACATGTAAATAAAACAGCTTTTGCATTACAGCAACATGAAATCTTCATGTGAAACATTGGGATAATAAATATTTGTTCCTTTAAGGTGATCATAACAAAACTTATGCAATAAAGAAGACTTTGTTTTAAGGGGAATATATAATGTTGTGATGATAATATGCCAACTATATTGTCAAGTATCATTTTATCTGAGTAACTATAGAACTAGATAATTACATGATTGGTTTCTTTGATAATTAACATGATATTTTACGTCATTAAATAGTTTAAAAACATTTTACCAATATTTCCTTACTAAGTTGCAATTTATATGAAAACATTTGCCCAAATATTCATGGTTTTAAACTAAATTTATTCAATAAAGAAGAATTTCTGAACATTTCAATATGCTGTCATCAGGATAATTAACATATGGTAAATATGTTATGGTAAGCATATGGTAAATGGATTTGTGCAACAAAACTTTATGCAAATAAGAGGATTATGCTATTATCAGGTATGCAATAAAAAGGGAGTTCTCTGTATCTCTTCATTTTAATGTATTTTCTGATCTCTATTTATCTATATGTACATTGTATTTTCAAGCTTCCATATCTCATGGTTTGGTTTACAAGTTAGGTAATTATTATAACATGATCAGATATTCCTCACATGGATATTTTAAATTGTTGATTTTGTAGGAACCTTGGCAAGAGCATTATTTACTGTGTGTTTTGTGCTTAGTATATGTTTTTGATACTGATTTCTTCAAATCTCATTTAAACATGTTGTATTCTAATTATAAGATGAGAAGTGTGCAATAGGTGAGTTGTTTATTTATGAATGTGTATGTGAATTTAACTGTGTGTGAGTGAATGATTGTATGAATTGTAACTGAGTATAATGAGGTTTATAATAAATAACAACATATGTATATGCTGTTGTTTTTGTCAAACAACTATATTGCCAACAGCTTCTCTGCATTAATATTAAGGAAATAGAAGAGGTTATGTTTTGCTTATACCATGAAGATTTTGTGAATTTAAGAAGAATCCATATCACGTTCTTAGCTAGTACTGCAATTTAAGAACAGAGTCTTCTGGATAATTTGTCATATCTTGGATAAATATGCTTCAAAGAGGACAAGGTAAACGTTTGAAACAAAAAATGTGTTGGATACAGTAAGGGGATGAACAAAGAAAATTAATAATTATCATCCCCTTTTATCTGGGGAAACTTCTGACAGTTTCCTCTAAAGCAGTTAAATTTGGCAATATCTGTGGGATATTAAGTTCTCATTAAGACTAACCCAATAAACAAACCACTGATGTCTGATAATATTTTCCAGCTCCCCAGAAGCATTTTTGACCACTGGACCACTTTTATTTTTGAAAAAAGAAAATAAAGCCAAAAGGAACACAAAGAAACTAATTGTTAACAGATGCTCTCTGACCTCCGCATCTATTTAAAAAAACTTATAAGTTGGAAACTAATTTTACCCAAAATATCTTCTATGCTCCCCTGGCCAAAGGCAATTCAAGCTTTTGTCATCAATTGGTATCAGTAAAGTCTGCCCATCCATCATCAGCCTGTTTCAGACATTTATTTTCAGTAAAAATCTTGACCATTGATTTTAAAATCAAAAGGGCATATTCAGATTTCTTTTATCTTCCACATTTTTTAAGTAAAGCATGCCAAAAAGTTATCATTGGGAAACCACTTGTTGCAAAAAGACAGACCAACCAACAAAAAACTTGCTATCAATAGAGAGATGACAACAGATCCATAACACAATCAGACTACATATTACTTAGAAAACAACAATTTAATAAACTGGTTTGATTCATATTTATTTTAAAATCAACATGTTAAAATGAATAAATTAACAAAAGAAAAAGCTTGATTTCTTTAACAACTGAAAGGTCACATACTGGTCAACTTGCTTGGTTTTTTAGTTTCAAAGAACATAGTGAACTATTCCTAAAAATTTTTTAAATTCTCAGCACCAATGCAGAATATCACAGGACTGCAGACTACATTTCTACACACAACAGGTTTTACATCAACAAACTAAAATCAGCTTTTTAAAATGGATCCAGCTAACTAGAAATGTCAAAATGTTTGTATTTGGGGGGGGGGGGGGTAGATATAAGCACAAAGAGGAGTGAAAATGAAAAATTTTAAAATATCCAAAAAGTTCATCATATGCAAAATTTAATTTCTGCAACTTCAAAAACAGAAATCATTATTTTGGTAAACTGCTGGAATATTCTTTGAAGAATGGTAAAACATCCTATTAAACATTAAAATGTATCTAAATACTAAAACAAGAATTGCTCATATTTTGATTTGTAAGTTTCATTAATCTATATTTGAAGATTAAAAAATTATTCAATGTTTTACTAGTCAGCATAACTTACAATGTAAAAGTCAAAATCATACATAATGTCATTAAAGCCGCTTCAAGCTTAACATAATGTATTTAAGATTGATTTTAGTAATAGCGACTTGATATTTCCCTTCAATATTTTTTTCTTCTGGTAGTTTGGTTTAACAATTGTTATAACCAACAAATCCATCAAAAATGCAAAATACATAATCCCAAATATTGTACATTTCTGAATACACTTAAACAATAATAAATGCTGATTATTTAAAAACAATGCATGGCAGGGTAATAAAGGATTATGATAATAATAAATGTGTGGACACAAAAATGTCTCGCCTGTATACGTGGCTTTGACCCTATAAACGTGTGGACACAAAAATTTTCTAATCTAATATAGAAGTAATACCAATAAGACATTTAAAAAAAATTAAACAACAGTTAGAAATTAAAAACATGATAAAGAAGGTAAGTTATTGTTGATCAGTCATGAAACTTGGTTGAATTTGATGAACCATGAAAATGAGGTCAAGGACATAAGATACATGGCAGACTATCATGTATTCCTAATAATCAATAAGCACACCAAATATTGTTGACCTACCACTTATAGTAAGTAAGAAATGGGCCTAAGCATGTAAAATTGACCCTAGTCAATGGACCATGAAAATGAGGTCAGAGACAAAAGACAAGTTACTGAGAAACTGACCTATCTTATATATAGTTACTGAGAAACTGACATAAGCATGAAAACTTGACGTTGGAGTTTTAGAGTCACTGATCCATGGAAAGTAGGTCAAGGACCAAAGTCAATTGGTTTGGTCCTTAACTTCTTTATCACGAACTAAATGCACACGGTCATCCAAGCATTTATACTTTAGAGATACAGAGCTTTAAAAAATGTTAAAGCCGCTGTTGCCTTCACCGACAGAAAGTAATACCTATGTCTTGCTTTCGCAACTTCGTTGCAGGCAAAACAATAACAACAATAATCAACATTGAAAGACCTTATCTGTATTTCATACAAATCTATGTTCTATTTAAGAAACAAAAGAATATTTCAGGTTCTCCTTACTCTTTGAGGCAAACTTAAGATAAAATTCTGTCAAATTCTTTGACAAGTAAAAATCATCAAATTACCTGCCCTTGTGGCAAATAACTGGGTATGATTCAAATGAACAAAATGACTTCTGGAATCTACAAATTTTCAACCTTTTTATCAAATTAGATAGATTAATATTACATAATGTCCAGTGGCAGTTTTGCTAAGCATATTCAGGATTATTGCCTATTGGTGTAAAATAAAAATAATGTTGCAACCTTAGCACAAAGGAAGAAAATACCCAATCTCAATTCAGAAATTCAACTACAACAGAAGTACTACAGGTGATTTATAAAATTTCCAATCATTCATCCATCTTTTGTGGGTGAAAACTTTCATTCAGAAGATTTAACATGGGTGAATACATACAAGTTTACTAATGTTAAATAAACATGGTGAATTTTTATATTCCTATGGCAGTTACCTCTTATTAGTAACATTGGAACCAAAATGTAGGAGAGCCGAGATAAAAACACTGTAAGATTAAGCCCTCATCCAAACTAAGTTAGGCAGCCAAATCAAGACAGATGGACATCTTCCATGTGCAGTACAAGTAATGAAGACTTCCCTGTTATTTATGAGTTTAAATTTAATGTATTACTGAAATTTCTGTAATATAATATGTGGTGAGGTAATGCCAGGCACTTTACTGTTGAATACCCTCTGGAATCTCAGGTCCACAATCGGAAGCATCAATACATGTTGACCAAAGTTATATAAATGTGGTAAATTTGGATATTTAACAAGCACATTTGAAGGCTTTACAAGCCTTTTGATACAAGACATTAGAAAACAGAAAATCCAAACATAGTATAGTGATGTACTGTAACAAACTGAATTTCATAGAAGTAAAGCAAGATTTATTGTGCATAATAAATATAAAGACATTAACAAAGTTTATAGAAACCTATTTTCCTTAAGAGAATGTCAAATAACTTTATTTAATTAAAAATAAGCATTTACAAGAAAATAATATTGCACTTCAACTAAAAATACCCATACAATGAAGACTTCTGTGTTCTAATGAACTGTTCTTTCCAATATAAACATAACCAGTTACCATGGAAACTACCCATGAAATGAAACTAAGAAAAAGACAGTATAGTCAACAGAGGCAAAAACCTAGGTTTCATGAATAATTCCAGTTTAAAAATATGAATAATGATTACTTTAGTACATATCTGTGCAAAATTTTCATCCATTGTTGCAATAATATGATGAATGATTGATTTTTAATATGTAATAATTGTTTGAAAACAGTAACTTGTTAGGAATGATGGAAATTTGGAACCTTGATCACACTCTTTTAAAGTTTAACTTGACTTCTGCCTATACTTTAAAAGAAAGATTGCATATTTTTGGTAAAGGACATATGGTTATTCAAAACCCTTTAAACTATCCTGATATAAGAACTAAAGCTCTGAAATAATCATAAATTCTAATGGAACTAACAATTTCATTTTATTTGGCATGTAAGATTCAGAAATTGGCAAAATGGAATTTTTTGAATAATTGAAATGTTTCTTTTTTTTTACTTTCATTAATTCTTTTTCTTTCAAACTTACAAGTAAAAAACACATGAAGACACATGTTTTTATAAAATTAATGTTCATTTTTGCAGTGAAAAAGGCCCATTGACAAAAAAATTAATTGGTGCTAAAAATGTTCATTATACAGCTTTTATTTTGTTACAAAACTAGTACTGCATATAATCTAGGTCTTGATTATTACAATTCTAACAAAATTACTTTTTAATGTTTACATAGTGCACAATGAAAATAAAAAGTGACAAATCTCTACATGGTGTACAATGTAAATAAAAAGTAGCACATTTGTTTACAATGTATCCTTCTTTTTGAAACATTTCTGACAAACTCTGACAGGATAGTCCCATCCTCTGATTGGTACAGGTCGTTTGTTTGGAGAACAGTTGTCACATACTCCTTCTCCACATGCACGGCAATGGTGGATTGCCAATTTTGGTCCAAATAAAGTCTCACATACACAACACTTAGTTATCTCATCATCTGGGGTCCAGTATGATGGTCTTGCCGAATCTTTCAATATACCTATAAAATTAAGTTTGACATATACAACACTTAATTATTTGATCATCTGAGGTCCAGTTATATGGTATAACCAAATTTTTCATTCAAATATGGGGTCCTGCTAACGTCATTAGTACATGTATTTACCCATTGTAAAATCTCCATAAATTGTTTTATATGCAATATGACATCACAATGTTTTAATCACAAAATGTAAAGATGTTATTTACAGAAACCATGTATTGTCAGTCAATGGCGTTTTTGTATATTTTTACCACATTACAATTGCTATTGCTTAGGAAAAAATTGATGTAAAAACAACTCTAGCCCAACTTTTTCTAATAGAGGCAAGCTATCAGGGGATTTAACTAAATTTGAACATTATTTCTTTCTAATAGAGGCAAGCTATCGCAAGGATTTGTATTTCTTGTTCACTTACCAACTGGATAAGTTACAGTAGAACCTACAACGTTGATAGCAGATGATAACACTTCACTTACCTACTGGATAAGTTACAGTAGAACCTACAACGTTGATAGCAGATGATAATACTTCTCCGACCTTCCTTGCCATCACTTGTGGTTCTTTACCAGACGACAATTCTGACAAAGAAATTTTGATGAGTTATAGGTCTCCAATATGCATAATAATCTTAAACAGACTCACACTATAACAACTAAAAGTGTAGATTATAATAAAAATAACCGAAATATTTAACAGATTTCATTAGAACTACTACCTCTGATACATTATACCGTATTTGGCTTCAGATAATACACATTGGTACATAATACCCAGGGCCTTTTCAGCCCACAAAACCTAGGAAAAGGTCTAGTTCATATATATTATATGCGTTGAATTTTGTTGAGAAAGTCCAAGTAAAGATCGTCGTGATCATACAAGTATTCACCACTGTTCAGTAAATATTTTGCTTGTCCCATTGATCGAGTCTTCATTTCTTTCTACTTAACAATTTTATCTCTCTCAAGCAATGAGAAAATGTTTTTCAATCTTTTTTTCTGTAATTTAAGAAAAGTTAACATCATCAAAAATTGGGACGAAAAGGCATTCAGATGACTTGGGAAAAATCACCAAACTTTGTGTAAGGGTACATTATATGCACCCTTAACCCAATGAAATACCTTCAGGGTAAAAGATCGTGTACAATCTATAACCTTTTACAGTAGTTGTGGATTTCAACAGTAAGTCTCTTTGTCAAAGTATTATTGATAAAGTGTTATAATGGAGACAAATGGTTCAAAACAACAAAGTATTCCTCATACAAAGATGTAACTCTATTATGTATGATATACTATGTGAAATGAGAATGCATTTTCTAAGGTACACAACATTTTTGAATTTTTCCATCAGCTATGACGGCCATGAAAGTTTTTTTCAGTATTTTGGATAATTTTAAATTCAATATGGATACAAAAATAAAATGTCAAACTGAATTTTTTTTCAATTTTACCTTTTGAATTGTCTGACTTAAAACAGTCATCACATACACGAACCATAAAATTCCAGCCTCTCTCTGGTACCAGTCGTTTCTTGGACGAGCATTCGTCACAAAATCCCTCACCACATGCACGACAGTGATGTTTCTGTTCATTATCAAGTTCTCTCTGACACTTTTTACAATGCTGCAAAATTAATTTTCTACTTTGATAAGTCTGATTAACTCCCTTTGTTTATAAAAGTCTATAAAGACTAAGCATTTGTTCTGGTTAGACAGCTGTTCAGCAGAAAAATGTAAATAAGCAATATGAATGTAAAAAATCTGTGTCTGTAAGACAAAAAATGTTCTGACATAAATGCACAATCAACAAATCAAAATCACTGAAGTTTGATGAGCATGTCAAAATGTTTCTGATGAACTGTGTTTGACTACCTGACAACTGAACTGGTGAAATATAATCAAAATACTACAGAAGGTGTTTGAAGAATGGAATGAAATTTAAAACTTTACCACAGCCACTGATTCAAGGTGACCTTTTATATAACAAAGATAATGAGGATTATTCTAATGAAGTTCCATAGCTATAACATGTATACTTTCTGAGCAATTAAACACCAAAACTGAACAGGACGAAGGGACATGGATAACACTATGCTCGCCTTTACTTTCGGGAAGCACAGATTTGTCTTTAAGGAACAACAAGAATCTAATTTATCAGGAATTAACTATAATATGACAGCAATGAACCAAAAACTTGTATTCTGAAGCTGCATGTTATATCAACTCATGTTATATCAACTATGAACTGCATGTTATATTAACTATGAACTGCATGTTATATCAACTATGAAACATTAGTTATCACTCAGAAAATTTTTGGTCATCATCATGATTTGGTAGAAGAGAGAAATAAATATTTCACAAATTACAAATGATATCTTCTCACTGTTGTGACTACAAATCAGTTCCTTTAACAGTTGTGACTAAAATCGATTGTGAATAAACACCATTACTGAGAAACATGATGGTTGAACACTAATAAAGCAGGAGTTGCTTACTCTTCTAGTGCACCTTAACTCCACCTAGTTTTTGTAGGGTTCGTATCTTCAAATTCTTTTTAAACAATTTTAATCAGTTTCTTAATTGGAAAGGGAGAGAAAGGAACCCATTTGGACAGTCCAGTGAGTTTTGAGTTGAGAACTGAGTTCACCAAGTTGTTAATAACACTTTCAATCAATTAAAATGGGTAACAATATACTTACTGTAATTTTAGAATTAGGAACCCAATAATCTGGAGCTATTTGGTCAGTCATCCAATCAGAAATAAGTTTAGTTGGTTTCTGACTAACACTGGTCACTGAGTCTGCTATAAAATGCATTCCATCAATCAATTTTCTAGCAGCATTACTGGTTCCCTGTAGATTTTTGTAACCCTGAAATTTAACATAATTTATCACTAGAATTATTTTTATTAACATTTAATAAGAGTTCTATAAAACCTTGTCCTTTTGCAACAACTGACTCACGACGAGTCCATCAAAAATGAAGAAGGTCCAGTAAGGATTTGATGGTCACTTAACAAGTACTTTAATAATAAAAAATTTTTAAGTCAAGTAAGAATTTGATGGTCACATGACACCCTGTCTTGTAATATTTTATCAAGTTGTGAAGGGACTTTAAAAAGGAATAATTTATTGCAGCTTTTTGATAGATGATAGTCCGAAAAAATCTAAATTTGCAATAAGTAATGAAACTTAAAAAACTTATTAACTAATAACTTGTCCTTATTAATTCATCATTTAAAAAGTTATTGAGATTTTACAGAAAATTATTATCCCTGACCAATATTGTTTAATGACAGACAAATATTTCATTAAGGATTAACAGCAGTTTGAACCCTTTAATATCATCAAACAATGAATTTCTTTATTTTAGTACCTCATACATTTCTGTCCAAAAATTTGAATGAAAATGCAGAAAATCAAAGAATTTATCGTTTTTTTTTAACATGATCATCTGGAAGATTTAATAAGGTCATGATAAAGACTAAATATTTTTACTTGTTTCTTTAGAATTATCCACTTAAGTGATATTTTTTCCAATTGTAATGTGATCTTAAAATTCTAATTTAAGAGCCAATGCTCTTGGCCCCTTTCAAGTGCAATGTATAATGTACTTACATCAGGCCAAACATGTCTGACTTCTACAGAGACAATATCTTCCATATTCTTGTTTCCATACCAACGCTCTCTACTTCTAAATATAACTCCACAGCTGGGACACTCCAGGACCTCACTTAAATGATTTTAAAATAAAGATCATTCATGGACGGTTTTAAAATTAAAAAAAAAAAGCATGGGACTCTACAGTCAATGGCTAAATCCTATAGTATTATAAGAGAAAAAAAACAACCCATATGTTATTGTGGTACAACTAAATGAGTTATCCCATCTTGAATATTGGCTTTCAACGCCTGGCTTTTCCTCCTATAATTTAACATAAGTTGGTTAATACAGTTATCTAACAGTAAAATTGGAGTCAATATCTATTAAAGACTTCATAGAGGCGAACTAAAAAATCGCAAAAATATTCATCAACACTTCACTTTTTTGGGGTGTTATTTTAGGTATCAAAAAAAAAAAAAAAAAAAAAAAAAAAGAAAATGGACAAAACTTTTTTTTCATAAAATAAAGGGCCAAAAACAGCCCTTATGGAATCTTGAATTTTTAATCTCACTTATAAGCAATGCATATTCCAGAATTAATTCAATACATCCCAGAAAAAATTCAAGAATATTTTGACAAAAAAGAGTAATTTCTGTGTATCATTTTACCATTATTTTAAGCTGAGGAATAACAGTGTAAATTCTGTCTTACTGTTACAATTTATTGTTGGAAATTTGTCTTTATTTGAATAATGTAAATGTTATGTAACTCTGAAGTTCATCAAATTTTCTGGATTGTACTTCACTTTTAAAAATCTAGATTGAAATCCAAATCTGTCACTGCACCATGAGTAACCTCCCTTTTTTAAGTTCTCTGTACCTTGTTTCTCAATAATTGCTATATTAACTATAATCTCCCTTTTTTAATGTCACTTTCAACAATATTTCTGTTACATCATGGCAGTCAATTTTATTTGTAGCAGAAGTGAAGGTGCCCAGAGAGAACAGCTGACAATCTTTATCACGTACAATGCACCCTTTTGTATATGATTCGAAGTCAGGGACGAACTCATGCAATAAGAGAAGTGATAGGCTACAGTGATATGTACAGGTAAGCTTATATAAACAACCTAGACCACCTTGCCACCCAGGCCACACACACAGAAACTGTGGCTACCACATAACAGCTTGACTGAAGAAATTCCCAGCACTGTGGCAAAGCTTGTTTTTTCTATTAACACAGAAAACTCTTAAACTCAACAATGACAGTAATTGATAGACATATTGACTCACTCCAAACAAAGACTCACCCTGTCCAGAGATATTTTAGTAGGCCCATCCAGACAACTGATGTCTTTGGCACAACAATATTATCAAAGACTCACCCAGTCCAAGCATATTATGCCAGACCCATCCAAACAATGTCTTTTGACCCTGATGTCTTTGGTACAACAATATTAACAAACAAAGACTCACCCTGTCCAGCCATATTTTAGTAGGCCCATCCAGACAACTGATGTCTTTGGCACAACGATATTAACAAAGACTCACCCAGTCCAGACATATTATGCCAGACCCATCCAAACAGTGTCTTTTGACCCTGATGTCTTTGGTACAACAATATTAACAAACAAAGACTCACCCTGTCTAGACATATTTTAGTAGGCCCATCCAGACAACTGATGTCTTTGGCACAACAATATTAACAAAGACTCACCCAGTCCAGACATATTTTGCCAGACCCATCCAAACAGTGTCTTTAGACTCTGATGTCTTTGGTACAACAATATTAACCTTCCCTGCTAATAAACATGTCTGAAAAATAACATAATTACTTCATGTGACAATTTCAATTAAAACAAGAAACAACAATATCTTTATCCTTTTATTTCATAATTCAGTAAAAAGCACAAAATTACTGTAACACCCCATCTGCTCCCTGTTTTCAAATATTTGGTCCTAAGTGTACCTGATTAAGGTTAATCCTTAAAACTGCTTTGTACACAGTGAAATTTACATTTTCAATCGCTGCTTTTCTATATGGTCTACTATCTGTTTGATAAAAGAGAGAAATGCAAGACAAAATTTCCTTCAGAAATGATTTCATAATCCAAATAAGATGTGGATTGTATCTTCTGGCATATACTCCATATTCTTTTTTTTAAATTTTAGTGTAAGTGTAATCTATAACTGTTGTTGATCAGCAAGTAGTTGTAGAATGGAGAAATGACAACAGCAACTGAAACGTCAGTTTCTCATGTTCACCTTGCCCTTTTCTGAGACCCTTGCCTTTTTTTACTGCCCTTAAATTCTGTATAAACAAGACGATATGTGTCCAATGGACACTATGCCCCGCCAATGATTAGAAAAGTTATGAAATACAATTAATGCATGTAGTATAT
>JAULBM010285793.1:0-26819 GCA_032357055.1 Geukensia granosissima | reverse complement strand
CAAAAAAAAAAAAAAAAAAAAAAAAAAAAAAAAAAAAAAAAAAAAAAAAAAAAATTGCTTTTCGCTATATCGATGATGCTTTTGTCATTTAATAATCCTACCTCAGTAAACATTTCACATTTCGACCAAATATATCCCAACGAGCTAGAAATAAAGGAGACCACAGACTCAAAAAATCTGCTTCATACTTAGATTAATTCATCGACTAAGAAGGAAAACCTGTTTCTAAGATTTACGACAAATGGGCTGACTTTAACTGTCCTATTGTAAACTTCCCATATTTATATGGCATTATTCTTGCTTCCGCCACCTTTTGGGTTTATGTTTCGCAGTTGATTTGATACTATCGTGCCTGTTCCAAATATCAGTACTTTTGAAGAGAGCATTGTAGTTGTCGCAAAAATTACTACAACATGGATACGTTCAATCAAAGTTGAAATCGTCCCTCATTAAAGTCTATGGTCGCCATCATGAATTGGTTATTCCAAATGTTATCAGTGTATCTCAACTAGTAACCGATTATACAACAACAAGTTGACCTCTTCTGGGATTGACGTTAACCCGGATAAGAGTTTAAGGAATCCACAACAGGTGTTGCGCGCAAGACAGAAATGCTTTCTCTTAATTCATAGGCACCTAATCCCACTCCTGTTTTGTAAACGATTCCTTTGTCTCTTTTGTTTTCGTTTTATTTTTTACTTTGTTTTAAATTTGTCTTGTCTCTTTGAACTTTGCACTTTTGATCTGACATGGGTATTCTAACCTTGACATGAATAATAGACAATGCGGTGGAGATCTTTAGAGGCAGAACCATTCCACACTCCTGAGTTTACCCTCTTTTTTCTCGGGTCCGCATAGTTCATTTTTGTATGTTTGTTTTTAGTTTTATATGTATACTATGTATCATTTCCCTCCTTGTTCGTATTTTTGAGACTGTCGTGTCTGAAGACTTGTCTCATTTTATCTGATCCATGGATTTTCTTTCGCTTCTAATCACGTTAAAGACCCCTTGTGGAACAAGACCTCAATTGATTTTCCCCCTTTCCACAGGGTTAAATAGTAACAAAATCTGACTTGCTGATGTTTCAATAAAAAATTTGTGTTGCACTTTCATATTTATTATTGATTCACAGTTCTCTGACCTGAATCTTTAATGGTCTTTTCCAGCAATAAGGATATTTCTGGTGTTTAGATTTATGATGGGGTCATTTATTCACTTCCTGGTCAGTAAAAAGATAAATTGTGTCCTTTTAATTCAGTGTTCTGGAGCCAAAAGGTCTTAAGTATGCCAAAAATACCTAACAAGCATTAAAGAATCATCATTTTTCCTTTTAAATAAACTCATGTTAAAAAAATATAGGCATTACAATAAGGTTACCACAGCATCAGAGGAGGGGAACCTAATTTTTTCTTTATGGCCTGCATTTGTGGGACCGGACTGATTCCCGTAATTGGGATCATGTTCCTATCAAACAGCTAATTGTGAATGGTCAGTATGCGACCAGTTACAAGACTATCTTTACCGACCAAATCGACCCGTTTTATTTCAGTCTAAAAGACACTCCCTAACCGGTCCCCTGCACACAATGTAAGTTACTTAATATTGTGACAGACACCTTAAAGCAGTAGATATTAATGCGAGTTCGTTACAGTCCATTTAAACCAGTTTTACATTACGTGAACCTCCAGGAATCAGTAACACAATAGTCTCATATGACAGAACTCTGCATTGGGTTGAGTCAAAGATACACCAGAAGCCGCAGCATTAAAGACCGTTTTGGGCACCAGACCAAGTTAATCATAATACCATATATTCTATCACTTCATAATCACTAATGAGACTATCCGATACAATTACAAATATTTTGGTTTATAATTAATCTTATAAAAATGTTTTGTATTGTTTGTAATTAATCCTACAAGTATTTGTCATCATATCTTGGGCTTATAAAAATCTTATAGAATATATATAATCCCATAAATTTGTCATCGCATATTGGTGTCCATTGTTTAAACCATACTGAATGTTTCAGATTGCAGAATACTGTCTTTAGACTTGGCGTTTTGTGCCAAATTATTTAAAAAGAATTTGAAGGATGACAGTGTAATGACAAGATGTAAATGAGTTATTATCTGCGATCAGACAAAGAACCTAGAAGTATGGAATTAAAGATTGCCATGTCTTGATTTTTTAATACTGAAGAAACTCTGTTGTTTAAATTAGGAAATCATAAGATACTGAGGAAGAAAGACCAAATATAAAATACAAAATATGAAAATATTAATTGCATCATGTTTGGTATGAAATACCGTTTAAAGACAGTAATGAGACTGTATGTAGTAAAGTATAATACAAACCGTAGTCATGTATATAATACAATGTAAACATAGGTCCTAACAATATAGAAACAACAGGAGAACGTTTTGTTAAAGCACGAGCTTCATTATACTGCAAGGGGTTTCATAATGGGCCTGTGTATTTTATGTTTTTGGAGACATTTAGATAAAAAATAAATACTTTTGTGAAAAAATGGGCTTGCAGCCAGCTTCGGTCTGATATTTTATTCAAAAGTAAATATTGTAAACCCCCTATATTTTAACATGATTATACTGAATATCAATTATTTATTGTTTGTCTCTAATACAGTCACCTTTGATAGAACGATTTTGCATAATGCTAGAATAATTGAGATTAAAATAAAAAGAAAGTCTTGAACATTAAAAAGGGATTAAAAAGTCTCTGTTTCAACAACGGGAAGATTTGGAAATTTGGATTTTGAAAGCATTTTCTGCTTCGCCATTTAAATCGGTTACGATGAACTAGTTAATGTATTATTAACACAAAAATCTTAACTGTTTTGAAAATACAGAAAAAATATGTTTACCAGTGTCTTAAAGATCCTGAATTTCGTAACAGCATTAAAAAACTAAGCACAGAAATGCCGAGATCTTATCATTGTAATAGATCTCAATTCCAAACTGTAAGAAAAGCAGATAAATATTTATAATAACTTATGTATAGGATCTTTATAAATAAGAATTGCATCGCATTTTAAAATGTAAGTATTTAAAAAAAATTAAATGATATTGTATAAAGTTTAAAATTACCACTGATAAATTAATATGAAAAATTTAGGTGTGCTATATGTACATTTCAAGGAGAAACTTCTCATCAGTAGCATTAGAACCGAAACATAGGAAATCAAATGGTTCAAATATAGTAAAAAAGCATTCAAATCCAAACAAATCGAAATGGGAAGCCAAATTTGACGGCAGGGTAAACTATTATGTTCGTTACTTTTCGAGGCCTTTCCATATAAAAAGCATAAATAAATTTAAATTTTGACAAAAAAGGGGAAAAAAACCAAGCAAACACAATTAACAAACATCTATGAATGTCAGTTGCTCAAGGATGAACTGTTTTATAATTACAATTGCTGTAAGGGATATATTTAATCTTTTTGTAACCTTCTTACACTTGACTCATAAGGGGTTGACTTTGTACATTTAGTACTACAAACAGGACACTGGCTTATTTTAAAAACAGAAAAAAGACATAGAAAAGATATTCGTTTTATGCAATACATTGACATTTTATCTGACGTTTGTCAACTTTAATGTAAAATTATTGCCTTAAAAAATTACCAATACACTGCAAGCATTAAAAGGAGGCGTCTATGCCGTTAGATTTGCTGTTTTTTTCTAAAGACGAAGGTTTAAGGGAGTTTGACATTGATTTATCAAGATAGCAACAGACACCATGCAATTCGGTATAAAAATGTTATTGATGCATGCAGGTAGAAATTTTTTTTACAAAGCGCAACCTCTCATCAGCAGCATTAGAATCAAACAACGGAAGAGCGATATTTAATCTTAAAGTTCTATTCCCAACATGTTATGTCTTTTGAAGCAATTGTCTTTGTTTCCTATTTGTCTTTCCATCTATCTGTTTTGCTGAAGATTATGACAGATTCTCCCACTGCGAGTTCAAATATATTTAACGATATCCGCATATTTTGTTCAAATATATTTTTATAAATACCAATACTCCTTAAGCTTGAAGCACATGTACAGCAAATTTGGAATTTTTATACAACATGGGAAACATGGAGATGTATGCTTGCATGTAATATATGGCTGCCTAAGTGATAATTATAATACATCTCCTTTATCTATACGTATTGCGAACAACATAAAATATAGTATAAGATTGAACAGCAGTTGTTTTCTCCGACTTCCAGTACAATTTACTTACATTATAAGAGTACATAGGATCAATATATACGTGTGGGTTTCAAAATAAAGCGTGTTTCACAAGCAAATGACATATATATAAAACCTTCGGCTTCGTTACACATGTAAAAAGTTTTAAATCATAAGGAATCTCCTCAAAAGAAAAGTATTCAAGAAAGCAGAGAGAGAAAAACCGAAAGATCGTAAACGAAAATTCAAGCCAAGACAAACAAAACACAACAGAACTAAGCTCGGACTGCCTGTGTTTTGGTTCTTGTACTACTGATATCTTACTCCTTGAAATGAGCATAGAGCATATCAAAATACAAAATTACCAATGTTAAATAAATATGGAAAATTTAAGTATGCTATATGTACATTTCAAGGAGTAACCTCTCATCAGTAGCATTATAATCGAAACAAAGGAAATCAAAAATTCAAATATAGCAAAAGAAGCACTCGACCAAAAAAAAATCGAAATGGGAAGCCAAATCCGACGGCAGGGACAACTACTTTGTACTAAGTGCATTACATTCAAAGCCTTAACGTATTTTCAGTGTTTTAGAATTTTAGCAGATGCAGCAAATTTCTGTAAAAATTGTTTGATAAATTTCATGTCAGACAAGTCTGACAAATTGGCAATTATACATACTTATGCAAAATTGGAAAACCAGATGCCTCTGCTGGTGGATCGTTAGACTTTTCTGACATGAACATGATGAAATTTATCGAATAATGTTTTACAGGATTTATCAAATTATGTTACCGAAGTTAGTTGTATTTGTTTAAATTCTAAACCACTGAATAAACGGAGAGGCTTAGAAACCTATAACACCGAGTGGTTGTTTCTATCGCTGCATTTGGTTTCTTTTTGTTATTTGTTTGGTTTTTATTACTCCTTTTACTGTTTGGATCTGGGACTTCTTATGTTTAATAATGACAGTTTTGTTACTTGAATATCACCGCATGTTTTGAAACGAGTTTCAAACGTTAAACAAAGAAAAAAAAAAAATAATGTGAAGATAATTTCTTTAAAAAAATATGCGAATACAGATGTTTTAAATTCGAACTTTCGACCGGTTTTTATCATAACCTTCATCAGTACAGTATAAGAGTCACAATGACAGTATTTAATGTGAAATTACAATGTTATCATTTGAAGAACAACCATTCGATTGACATTTTCATAAACCCGAAGCAAAATATAATTATAACACTTTCTGAGTACACCATTTCATACTTAAGTTCACAGTTAATTGTTTACGCCCTTCAACAATATATCTGTGTTTTGTAAATATATGTTTTTAAAGTTAACCCGTGCAAACTCCACCATATAGAATTGGTTTATTTACATGTAATTAATATTTATACAAAGTACATTGTGTTAAATAAATAACATACGAAAAAGTGGGCATAACTAACAATGCATTGTATAAAAATATGGCTCACAAAATAGTAGGCGCAATTTACAGTGCGAGCCCTACTTTTTTTGGCATTCTAGTCGACTCGAAAAACATATTCAGCATAATGGAATTCCCATGCAATAATAAAACAATATTGGTTATCACGTACATTCTGACATCTTTCCAACTACAGTTCTTTTAGTTCGTTATTTATCAAAGACCTTCAAGACATTTATTACACTTCAAATATGAAATGACATCACAGAATAACGTCAAACTTGATAATATGCATGAGAGTATACCACTTCTCTTTATATTGTTGTAATAAAGATAGCGGTATGGTTTGATTACATTTTGAAAGTCCCTGATAGTTTCTTCTTACAGACATTTTAGTTGCAGTTCAGTTACAATGTCAGCAAATAATGTCTAGTTTGATAAATTTGTATTACAGGGATTGTTCAGGGCATGCTAGACCTTTTTGTGAAAAAAAGGAATGTTTTGAATGCGTTTGGCTCTTGAGGATGTTCAAAAAAAATAAAAAGACAGAATGACAAATTGAATTTTACTGTTGTGACGTCATGTACTGTACTTAAATATACTGCTGCGTTAATGAAATGGTTTTTTTATTATGTTTGGATCTCGGACTATGTTTTGTATCTAATGCTACCGAAAAGAGTTTACTCACTGAAATGTATATATATCATTCTAAAATTTCCAATGTTTATTCGACATTAATTTGGTAAACTTGTATTTTTAAACCACTTTGTTGAAGTCTCCGACGGTGGACCATAGGTCCTCGCGGTACTCACCACCCCAGTGGTCATGCATTTGTTTAAATTCTAAAGCACAGCAAATTCGTAAAGGCTTCGAAACGTATTGTATTTAGTAGTTTTCCCATCATTTATTCAGGGAACTTGAACTAATATTGTAGCCAGTCCTATTATTCATGGAACTTGAACTAATATTGTAGCCAGTCCTATTAACTATACAAAGCTTCCAGAATAATTTTATTTTTTGGGCCATAGACCAATAGATTCTATTGATAAAATAGCAATTATCCGAGCCAAAGACATTTAAAAAATACACAGTCTGTTTCATCTTGGGACATGTTATTATTATTCAACTCGTTCATATAAAACTGTTTGACCTCTTCCATTATTATCACGTAAACATGTCTTTAAAAGTAATCTTTTGTTTAAATATATTTAATAAACTTACAAATGTTATCACGGTAAACATTAATCAACAACTAAAAGCATTGAATTAACCGAATATATACCAAAATCATACACATGAAAAAAATCCCACAATATTCCACTTGTTTCACATTAATATCGCCTAACATGATCTGTTTTTTTTGATAATTAAGAGTTAAGAAACTACCTGAAATGTGAGATTACTCTTACTTTATTGAAATATTCTTTTTAGTCATATCTTAATATTTCCATTTATGTAGATTTAATTTTCTAAATCTATAAACATGGTGGTATATCCTAAATGTACTTATTTCTAGTATTATTATGATGCAAATATTTTTGTGTTTGTATCTCAAAAAATCTCTTTTTCAAACATTTTCATATTTTTTATGTCATGTCAATGTACATATCAAATAAGAAAACTCACCATATTTATTCAACATTTATAAACTTGGATTTTGAAACCGATCGATGCCTCTGCTGGTGGACCTGAGGGTATTCATCAGGCAATGTGTGAGACTTGTGTAAATTCTAAAGCGCTAAAAATATGGAGAGCTTCAAAAAGTTTTACACTACGTCGAATTTGACCTCATATTTTGATTTGAGGACTTCTTTTACTACGTTTAGATCTCAAACCTCTAATTCTTGGCTCTTATGCTACAGATGAGAGGTTACCCTTTGAGATGTACATCTGGGATATGAAAATCCAGCATATTTATTCTACGTTGATAAACTTTTATTGTAAGAATGTTTTAGAATTTCAGAATAAACGAGCAATTTGTTAAACAAAATTTAATACTTGTTTGTTTTTGGTACATGCAAATTATTAGAGAATCACACGTTTCAATAATCTTATTTGCATCTTCGAATTTCACCGTAATTTAATATGGTCCTTGACATACATGGTTCGCAAACTGGATTATGTTTTCAAGAAGAAGGTGTTTTCATAATGTGCTTCAAGGTATACTGCTACTCTCAAGTTTAAGAACCACTATTCAAGCATTTTTCATTTTAAGTATAATGATTTAGCTGTTGATATTATTGTAAGTAATAAATATATGATATATCGATACCCTAGTGTGGGATGTTGATATACTAGACGAAGGACACGAGCTTTCACGAGAAACGTGTAGGAGATGTTTTAGTTATAACAATAATTGTGTAAATATTATTAAACTCAGTTGGTCAGTCCAAAAAATGACAAGAGAAAATAATAACAAATATTTAACCATATACCACAGAGAACCAGTGATCTCTATTACTAGGTCAAATAGCCTTCAGAACTAATCTTTTGTTTCAATATAGTTTACAAGTTACGCTACATTACTAAGTTTCAAAATATTTGAATAACGAATAAAGATGTAGTTGACCCCAGCAAGGTTATTGAATACTTTTGTCCAAATAAAATATCTAGTGCATAGAATAAGTTTTTTTTCTAATTCGAGATTCCACTATATATGCTATCTTCTTATAATCCAAAATGCTAGAATTGCAAAAAAGGAAAAAGGGTATATATCCACCATTGGAAAAGAAAATTCTGAAATATTTGATTACACGTACGTGACCTAAAACAAATTATGAGTAGGTAAACGATTAAATGTCAGTGTAATAGATTTTAATTTAAATATAGGTACAGAATATGTAAATAACATTTGTGACGGTCTTTAAAGTAATCTGATCAGTGCCATCTGATTGGTGCCATCGATATATTTCTCTGCTCTTTGTCCTTGTCCTGACTTTTGAGTAACAATAATGTCCACTTGCAATTTGCTATTATTATAGTGTTAAGTGTCGTATGCATCTATTTTCCCTTTTCCTTTTATAATTGTACAAGCTGCACGCCACCCAAAGAAAAAACAATAAATCAGGTTATGAACTGCTGACAAAATGGACAAAGGCCACGAGTGACACATTAAAGAGTTGTGCTTAGGCATAAAATGATTGAACTCATTTGGCCTGACCATACCATGACACAGCAGAATGAAATAAAATTTCTTAATTTTGATACAAAACCAAAAACAAAACATTCGTATCAAGGCTTGGACGACTGTCAACTAAGGTATTAAATACAATATTTATGCTGAGCAGACTTTCAGAATTAATCTTGTATTTCAATACATTTTTAAAATTTACAGAACGTATAAAACCAAACGAACATTCACTGTAAACAACAACTTCCAAATATTTAAACAAGATATAAATTTATGGTTGACCCTAGAAATGTGTCTACTTGGGTTGTCATAGAACTATTAAGCTTTAGAATGGTACGTTCTCGTTGTATGCAGTTTTATTATGTAGTCTTACTTTGCCAAAAAAAAAGAGAAAAATGCAGAATAATTTTACAAATAAAAAGAGCTACCTAAAGGCTTAAAATACAATAATTTACAATTTCAAAACATTTAACATTGGAATAAAATAAATGTAAAAGTATTTTTTGTTGGTACAGATTAACACATATTAATAAATTTTGCATTGCAACCATCTCGTCTTTCCTCGCGTTTATTGACAACACAATATTAAATGATTGGGCATACTGTGTTTGATGACATCTTGTGTTGAGAGGCTTGGTTTCCTATTTTCAGAAATCTCACCCTGAGCTTTCTTTCAGTAGCTGCAAGCATTCATTAGAGAGGTCTCTTCTTGTTGCATGTTGTTTTAGTTTAATATGTTATTTGTAGTTAATGTACTCTTAAGTCGGATTGGGTGAATTTCTGTTTGTTTTTTATAGATAGTATGTTACTGCTTTTATTTTCTTTGATTTCATCCTTTGAAAATTCGTTGGAGAAGGTTTGGGATCCCACGTAACTAATTGAACCCCACCACATATATCATGTGCCTATCCCAAGTCAGGAATTGTGGTCATAGGTTTGTCAAATTATAGTCTTACAATTATATTTGCTAATTAACTTCAATCTGATTTAAACTGTCGCTGTATTTTCCTTGATCGTGGCCGGTGGTTGAAATGTTTGTCTAATTTTATATGTTAATGTCGGGCTGTTGATGACAGTATTTGCAGGAACATTTTACCCTCTTTATTTACTCAAAATAAATTCGTTGGTTTATGTTTATAATCTCTAGTCGTATTGGATAAATTTCCATTTAATTTTTATAGTTCGTCTGTTACTGCTCTGGATTTTTTACCACAAATTGTTGGGTGGTTGGGGTCCTACTAAACTAGTTTAACACCACCACACGTCTTATGTGCCTGTCCCAAGAATTATGGTCAAAGGTTTGTCTTTGTGTTATACGTTTCGTTACATGTACATTTTTGATAATATTCAAGTAGGAGCAGTATTGATTTATGTATACACATTTTTATATAAATGCCGATTTGAAGCTTTTCACAAGGAGTGGTATTCTACATATTAAACATATATAATCTGATATAAACTCTGCTAGTAGATACATGATGAACGGTCACATTAATAGCTCTTATTATTTTTTAATTAAAAATATTGGTTTAGAATATAACAGTGGACATTTATTTCGGTCTATACAGAAATATGTCCATCCTTTTGCGCCGTCGATCAGAAACACCATTGTCCATTTTATTTTTGCGATTATTTAAGTGACTATATATTTTCATTCCCCTTTGTTACATGTATAAATGTATTAACTGTGCTGCAACCAAACAAAATATAAGGTCACATTGTATGAACTTGCAGGATAGGGCCGTTAGGTGAAACATGTAGGAGTTAAACTATTTGAATCATCTGGCCAGTTCAAAACATGACAAGGCAGAAAAAATGCATCTTAAACTTCTTAATTCTAAGACAAAACGAAAACAAATATCTTGGCTTAGACAACAGTCAATGAAAGTATTAAAGTCGTTTACAAATAATGTAGATCGTCACTGTTTCACAGCACATTCTCACTAAGCATGTGTATAAAATTATATATTCTGACAAAATTTTGCAAACATTAGAGAACAAATGGTCTTACCTTGGTACTTTTTCTCTTAAAATTCAGATTTCAACTGTAGTTATCGAAACTATGTATGGCTTTTTGTAATAACAGACATATTTTTTATTATTACAATTGTTCTTGAAAATAAAATAAGAAAGGGGAGATTACTCTCAAATTTTCATAAAAAGAATACACTATTTTTTTGGACATTTTGTTTTGTACCGCATAAACAAGAACGCTGAACCTCAAATTTCATTATTTTTGAAAGCAAATTGTAAGCATTATTTACAATTCACATTTAAAAATCTATCAGCTGGTTTTCTTGCAAATTGTGTATTTTCTCTATATAACTTTTTAAAAATAAGCCGTTTTTGTATATACAAATATGAAATAAATAAAAAAGAAAATAAAAAAAAAAACTCAATGACAAGGACGGTGAGATATACATTTGGTTTGATTTTTTGAAATGCCCTGATACAGACTACATTTCGGCAAAGTATAAAAATACTAGCTGTGGGAAGTTTAAGCAATGATCCACCTTTATCTTTTGTTTCACTATATATATGGAGCGCATCAAAACAAACATTCACTGTAAACATTAAAAATTCCAAATATTTTAATAAGAGATAATAGTTGACCTTAAACATGAGTCCACTGACTTGTGCTTGTAATTATTTAACTGTACAATACATGGCTTGGAATTGAAATTGTTCAGATATGTAAATAATGTAATATGTAAATATCTAAATATTATTTAAAAATTGCAGAAAATCTTTACTAGAACAGTTTTGACAATTTTAACAATTTTGACACTGTAATTAGAGTTAAATGAATTTCACAGTACTTAACTACATATGTATACTGCATTGAACTTAAACAAACTCTGTTTGTAGATAAATGATGAAGTGTCTCTTTGATAGCTTTATTACTGTAAAAACATAAATATAGGTGTTGTTAATGTAAACAAACATAGAGACTCGTCTGTTTAAGGAGAAAAAAGTTATGATTTTGAACTTACCTTGGAAGATGTCCACCTATTTTGCGAATGATACATCCTGTTCGATACATATCTTTTTCTCATCGAATGCATTTGTACCTTTCACGTCAGTGTCCTGGCTATTGCTGTGCAGATTTTCAGCTAAGTCTGAGGAAATCAAAACTTTTGTTCTTCACAATATTTCAAAATATTATTCGAGGCGATGAAACCTTGACTTAAAGCATATATAACTTTATTCAAAGTTAATTTTCTTGGTTGAGGCGTCAGAAAAATGCAATACTACAAGTTCATTATAGGTATCGAGTCTTTTCAATTCTTTTTTTTTGCCTTCTTTGATGTTTCTATACAAACAATATCTGTGTTTTTTTGGCTTATCATATGTTGTAAACTTAAAGCAAGACGGCTATACTTTACAGGAAATAGCTTAATAAGATCTTCGTAAATTTTAAATTTTTTAAGTAAAAAATCGCAAAACCACCAAGGTAAATGCACCTAAACTGAATACACAGCATCAAATGGTTTCTTTGAAACTTTTTAATATATTTATTTATATTTGCAAATAAATAAACATGCGATCAATGCAACATTATTTGTTTCAAATTGTTCAAATTGAGTGAAACTGAAAAAAAACCCATAATTTTATAAATAATAATCCTGCATTGTATATGATACTGAAAACTTAAAGAGGTTTTCTGTGTAAAATTCTATGTGCCGCTCATCATAGCACATGGCTTAGTGCCATGTAAACGACAACGGACCATTCCACTCTTGTTTTATCTTACAGATTGGAATGTAAAAAGGAAGAACAAACACTAGAATATAGTTAATAATAAGTTATGCATACTCTGAAAATGTAGGCTCCGTAATTTCAGGGGAAACGTTTAGGAGTTGTCTTAAATGTAGGTCGAACCAGCCATGTAAATATTATTAAACTTGGTGGGTATGGTCAAACTGTGACACGACAAAATGTGACCCAATGACAAAACAATTTTGCTAAGTTTATACCACAAGAGAGCTGGAGTATTAAATACTGTTTTTCGGACCTTTGTAACTGGGTTAAGGAGCCTTCAGAATAAAGCTTTTCTTTAAATATTTATATAGAATTTACAGAACGTAACAAAACAAGATCACAAGTATTGTAACTATTCAATTCCAAAATATTTACAGAACGGATAAAAGTTTGGTTGATTTGAGAAAGGTTTGTACTTGTGTTAATAAGATCAAACATAAATTTTATTAAAAATTTTAAAATAAAACTATTTAAAAACAAAATTTTTTGTTCCGAAACTTTACAAGAAGACATTGAATTTCAAAATATTTGAGTTAAAAAATTCACAAAATTTGTGTGGAGATAGATGATGGCAATTAGATTTTGAGTTTATTTATGTTTAAATAAAAGGGACATTTACATGAAAAAGCTTCCATTATTGAATAAAATAGGAAGGTTTTGAAAGAGAGTTTTATTTTCTTTGGATAATGTCCACCTATATTGTGATCGATACATATCTTTTTTTTATAGATCTTAAATCTCCTGGCAAACATCTCCAGCCTCGTCTAAAGAAATATAAATTTTAATGTAAAGCAATGGTATGTATTCTATTATTTATAGAAAGTTCAAAGGGCAATCAAATATTGAGGTATGAAGAAAAAATCTTATTGAAAATGTAGTTACCAAACATGAAAATATGGATTCTGTGTTCGTTTATAGCATAAAAAATTCCACTGTTGCCTTTCAGCAGGATTTTTTGTCAAGGTGTAAAAAAAGAAATTTTAAAGTCAAAGACCATTTTTTGCTTTTTGAAGTTCAAAAATGGAGTCGTTTTGCGGAGTTATGTTGAATTCCTTTTTTTGGTTTAATAAACATATCATGACAAATTGTGAAAAAATAGGAGGGACACTGTTTTGGCTCACCAATTTTTTCCCAAGAGAAGTTCGTTTGTTGCCGAAATGTTTAAGAAACATTTAAAAATCAATTTCTTCCAATTATCTTTAACAAAGATCCGATCATCTTTAATTTTAATACTATGTAAACTGAATATTCAGATATTTTTCTTTTTGAGGCTTATTTATATTAAAGTTCCTTTATTTATATTAACGCGACCTTCGTCAGTTGCAATACTTGGCGGTTTTTGAATGTGAAAGTTTTAAGACTGATCACATGGATTTCATATCAAAAAAGATAATTTCACCATTAAAAACACGGCTAATTCTGCTGAATTGAACACAAGCATTGGGGTCAGTTGGTTGTAAATATTAATTATAGGTGTTGTCTGCACAGACGCAGAAAGGTCTGATCGCCAATGAATCGCTACAGTTTTAAACAGAACGGTCTATACTGTTAGGAACAAAGTAACCCAGCCACATTAAATCCATTGTTTTTGAAACAACAGCGTGTTTATTTTTACCTGCCACTCCTCTTTACTTTTTATGCTACCAAACTGAGAAATCATGAATGGAAATTGTTAAAAAAATTTTCTTTTGAAAACAAAGAACAATGAAGAAAGGAACTGATAATTTGTTTATAAAACACCTGTCAGTTATAAAAATTTTTATGTCGAAAGCAACCAAACTGACAAAAATTACCATTATATTCTTTTTTTTACTAAGAAACAAAAAATAAAAAGACACGTTCTAAAACCTTGGATATTTGTCTTATTCTGTAAGGTAGAATCATTTGATTGGGTCTCCAAAACACTGTAATTAACCTGAAATATCTTCTTTGTAGGACAAATCATAATCTTTTTAAACAATTTCATAGTTTATGAAAAAATTGATGATCTACTTCAAAAATTTAAAAATGATTATGACCATCATTAAGGAAGTCGTACTGGACCATTTTAATTTCATTTTGTGTATTTTACTATGTATGGGAATTTCGTCGAAGAATACAGTTGGTGTAAAGTAGTGTGTTATCTGATTTGCCTTAGGAAAGAACCATTTGAATTGGATGAAAGGCGGGGAGTTTGAATTCATATAAAAGTAATTCCCTGTTTTGGCAGACAATATAATTTGGCGGATTTGACCTTGAAAAAATAATCTGACTTGACATTTGCTCCCGTTAAAAATTGGCGAACAAATTTCGGTTACTTTGTTGGTAGAAAACAAATAGGCTTAAACGAGAAAGGAAAGAAACCAAGCTCTCTCACCGACGTTTGCTAAAGTCAAATGTTAGGCGCTTTATACCGAGTCCAAATGTTTATTTAAGGTCAGTTTCACTGTATTGGCAGTTTTTTAATTTACTGATTTATAACAAATAAATAAAGGACGAAATGTCATCGCGTTGTACATGTATAGGATCACTAATATTTCTGCTATGCGACTTGTAAATTTGTTTACTCCACCGTGACTTAAGTATTTAATACCTGTAAATTTGAACCAATCCAAATTTCAACAGGTGGGATTTGTCGTATAAAAGGATTTGACATCATCTACCAATTTATAAGTTTGTGTAAGATTCGAACGTATAATATGGTTCTGGAAAATACAACAAACATGTCTTTGCCAGTGATAGCTGTAGACAAATACGAGGAGTCGGTAGACTTACAGAATCAGTGTAGATCATATTATTTAAGTCGTGTTAAAGCATCAGAGCATTTCAAACAGACTTTGCAAGTATCAACAGAAACAAGTAAGAAGAGGCAGAATAAAACATCGATGTCGACAGCTATGGAGAAATTACGATCGGAAATGGTAAGCAGAAAGAACTTTAATATTTACAGTTGTTGCAAAAAAGCCACCATTTTAATTGCGGTTCATTTTAGGTTCCTTTAATTAGCTTCATACGTACAAATTGTTCAATAATTTTATGATTTGTTAATATGATATTGTGCACTGTAGAAGGGTACATATTTGTATTTGTTAAATTTTTGGATGGCTGTCTCATAGAGTTTTAAAGCACATCTTGTATTTCATTATATCGGCCAATAGTTCTAAATAAAAATTAGAAAGTGTAAGATTTCAAGCATAAATTTATTGTATGTCAGACACGTTAAAGTTTAATTCATTTACGTTAAACTTAAATATATGCCAACATTCATCAATGAAGTATTCAACATTAACTAATTTTGGCTTTGTTTTTATGTTGTAGGCTTCACTTGTAGATCAAGACCTGTCTCTAATGAAACAATTGCTGACACTTAATGAAACAATTGAAGAACTAAAACATGAAAGACTTTATGGTGTTTGCAAAGACTGTATTGAAGACAGTGCAGAAAATATTGGAAAAAGTTCGTCAATGATTTCGGTCAACAGTGGACATTAAAAAATGAAAATGATGAATTGTCGTAAGCAAACGTTTTATTCCGCACGGTACATCAAAAGAACAGATTTGTTATTCAATTCAGCTCAAGGAGACTGAATTGCTTGATGAAAAATACTCAGATGTTAGTTCTTGGCTTTTGTGTTCTTTCATGTCATCAGGTTATTAGGCCACCATCATTCAGCTTTATCATGTAAGTATAATTCTCCAAAATTTATAAACCAAAATGTTTTAACAGAAGTAATAAGAAAAAGGGAGAAAATCAAATATTAAAAAGACCATTTTCGCGACAAAAAAGGAGGGGAAAAACATGAATGAAAGGAAAACAAGACGAAGCAAAACTAGTTTAAGGGGTTAGCATTTGATATTTATGGAAAGGGGGCATGGAACGAAAAAAAAGAAGAACGCAATTGTTTGTGATACAGACCTGGATGGCAACTAGTATTGTACATGAAAAAAAGCTTGCAAGCGCACCGAATGAAATACATGATCAAAAATGTGAAAAAATAGAATCCAAAGCTACTTCCATGTCACTTTAGAATCAAACGGTTTCTCCTTTATCATAAAGACATAATAAATAGCCTTGAAGTTTTAAAGATATGTCAAGTTTCTTTTCCGAAAAATTTGTTATCGGTTAAATCCTAGTTATTTATTTTATTTAATTTTTTTGCAGAACCATGTCGTAGCCTACCGAGACACAGAAATTGCATTGTCATGGGATGCCAGGAAAAAAGCCATCATATCAGACATTTGTATTTTATTTATTTATATTCATGTTATATTTATTTGTTACTTTTGTTAATAAAACTCGTTAACTACATTGCATTATAATTATAGATATACGCCCTCGAAAAACAGATCTGTGCGTAAATGTAACCACACAAATCTAGCCGACATAGTTATACATACTGTTTTTGCTATCGACAAAGGTATTGACAAGAATGACTCATCTTTAAATTTGTGTTACAGTAGCCCAGATTTCTACAGACCGACGATTACTCAATTAAAGAACTTAAGTACTTTCAGATGAAAAGACTGTAATGAAAACTTTTACATTTAGTTTACAAAAAAGGCTAATCGGATGTCTGAATTGCTTATTTGTATCATGAACTATATCCGTAAGTGACAACTCCCCTGAAAGGCCTTGACATATATCCATCCTTACTACACTTGTTGAATATCCCAGCAAGATTACCAACATTGTGAAATATGTGTCAGCTTACTATATCTATGGATAAGATCGCGACTTTTGTAATAGTAATCGACTAATGTTGTAATATTATTTTCTTTTGTTATAGTTTCATTATTATTATTTTTTAATATATCACGAAACTGGGGTTTTATTTCTTGGGTAATAAAATAGATTAATGTTAGTGGAGATAATTTATTAGAGAAGTAAACTAACAGAATAACAAAACTTCACCTAATCTGGCTAGGGCAATCTAGAAATACAAATGGAATAGCATTTGAAGTGGCTTTGTTAACTTAAATAGCAATCTCCTGTGGAATGGCTGATTGGTTATTCTGTCTTCTACAAGGCAATTATTCCATCTGAAGCACATTGCAGACGTAGATGAGGTACTCTACGTCTTACCTAAAATATTCAAAAAGATGTTGTAAAGAACAATAAACACAAAAATTTACCTTTAACTACATATTATATATGTGATATTTAAGGTTTTTTCAAAAGCTTTACATCTTTTGTTAAAAACTTCCTGTGAAAAAAGTAAACGTGGTGAACAAGAGAGTAAGCTTTACTCTTCAAGTAGCATCCGTCATCAAGTCTAAATAAACCATGTAATTGTCAGATCACGCTGTCTAATTTTGGAAAGTCTACACAATATGTCTTCTGACTTCAAGATAAATATCTGACCCTTTCGTTTCTTCGCAATGTGTATAGTAAATTTAGTCATAAGAATAGTTTTAATGTCTATAACGATGAACGATAAAGATCCAACAGACATTTTTATCTTACGATCTGTATTAGTCCTCTTGCAGCAACATCAAAACATTTAATTTATCAACTACGTTTGGATTTTTAACTTGTTGTAAGAGACAGCAAGTTCTTATTTCATGTTGGTAGATCATAGTGTGTTTGTTTTATTTGTTATTGTCTACGCGTCTTTCTTTAGGGCCAATTGCAGATAAACGACAGAAAGTTAGCTCTAAGCTTTAACTTCATCTTTTGTTTTACAGAGGATATTCGTTTACTGAACAGTGTTCGATTCGATGAGTATATTCAACGCATCTATCCAAAGGAGCTTGCAATCAAAGAAACTCCCAAGTTCGCCTCATAGTTATTCTTTACCTGGAATTAGACAATGGGGGAAGTTACAAGCAACACGCTGAAACATGATAATTTCAAATTTTCCAATAGTCAACTTCCCATTCATAATAAATAGCATTCCAATTTTGTCAACGTACGTCGTTTAAATCTCACAGCTTATATGTTGATCGGGAACATGCTTCCAATACAGTGATTTTCTCGACAGAGCTCAGTCGTTGACAAAAAACTATTCAAACAAGGATACGTTGACCCCTAGTTGAAGTCTTTACTCCAGATATATTACGATCGACACCACAACTGCTTGCCGGTATAGAATATCTATCCCCATATGGATCTTGTAGAGTTGTAGTTTAACATCTAGACAAGTTGTCGCTTATAACTTTCCGAACCACTCTTGTTCGTCCCACTGTTTTTGTGGGAACGAATAAATATATGTTGTTCGTTTTCAGTTTTTGGTGAAAAGCTTGGTGTTGTTCTGGTTGCCGTGTCCATCGACACGATTTGTTTCTTTTGGTCTTGCCTTTGATTACCTCTCGCTTCGAATTGTCTTCTTGTACTTGATTTCCTGGTTTATGGCCTTTGATCATTCTCTGAAGGTAAATTATTTGGTATTGAATATTTACGTAGTAAAAAATAACAAGATTACTGGTAAACACGGTTCATTCTTTATCTTTTAATATTTATTATTATCGGTTAATATATATTTTAGCAGAACGTATTGATGTGTTAGTGTAAATGCACCCAGAACACCAGTAATGTTTCGTGCATATATATATATATATCTTGCTGCGTGATTCTATCAAGGACCATACTTTAAAAGCCTTGAATCATCAGCACACACCTATTTAAAACCTGATAAGATTAATTTGTTTACAATTTAAACCTTTAAGTACTCGGCAGTAATCCGTGTTTATTTGCTTTAATAAAAAAAAAAAATACACGCAATCAAAATGTGTTAGTTTTTAATGTATGTGATTTTTTGCTTTTTAAAAAGTTTCCTATAATCACTATTCACAGACCAGCAACGATATCGAAGAATATATATATATATATATATATGCAAGCCAAAAAGTGTCATGATAAATTGTGTCCTCTCTGAAATTGTGTCCTTTCTGTCATATATTTTTTTAAAGAACCCAGAGAACATTTCATGATCATCAATGTTTTTTATTCCATCCGCGGACTTCGTCTTATATATAACTTTTGGCTTATGGACATTTTCACCTACTTGATTGAATTCTACACATACATATGGACTCATCTTGTTGTGGTGTAAAGTTTCAAGTCGAAATCTTCATATTTTTATGTACTTTGATCAAATACATGTATATAGCTCCTTATTTAATATCACGAACCATTTCGATTTAAGTTTTTGGACAGAGTGATATGGAAAATTTTCCAATTAATTTGAGTCTCTATAACTGAGTTTTATCGTGTGATTTCTTTCAGGAATGAGAACAGCTGATATTTGCAAAGAAAAAGAAAATGTTAAAAACATTAATGTACAATAAACGATTGATTGATTGATTGTTGTTTAACGTCCAGTGGCAAATATTTCATGCATTTCAGGACGAAAACAAGATAAACAATTAATCAATATATAGACTGTGAGCAAGGGACCGGTAAGGGAGGGACTTTTAGACTACTAATGGAAAAATTGCGGGTTGGATAGGGGCGGAAAATTTAGCCTTTTAACTGGCCGCCTACTGACCATTCAAAATGAGCTGTTACAAGGGGTCTTTAACGTGCTTAAGACGTGGCATTTCCTAAACACGGGACGTCTTTAACGCCTCCCTCTTGACGGATTGTGAATTTATACATTCCCCACAATCAGGGACGCCCCTTTTAGAGGACTTATGCCTCCAGGACGGAGATAGTGGCATCCGTCGTGTTACTCAGTAGTCAAAGCCGGTGGACAGTCACAATCGATGTTAGATAATTATTCGATTGGCGTTACTTTCGTTGTGGCAAATGTTGTTATGTGTAAAAAATCTTTATTTAATCAATTCACTGTGTACATATCCGCATAAATTTATGATTTATATTGCAGAAGACAGTACTTAGTTTGTTTGCGGACAAGGTTTATTTTAAATTTTTGGGTCGAGAAAATACTATCGTTTTTCATGTAATTGAGTCGGACCGGATGCCAACGACCGATGTATTTTGAAAAAAGGTCTTTTGTATTATTTTATTTTTCTGCTTTTTTGTGTGAACGAATGTCGTAGTTTAAACGCATTTTCGTGCTTTTAAAGTGCAACGATTCTATATGTTATCTAACTGTTTTGTCGAATATTTTCTTTTCACAGAAAATATTCACAAAATACAGTCAGACTTCAATTATACATGAAGTATGACTCTTTGATGTAGAAATCATAAACTGATATTTGTCCGTAATGGTAAATGGCTATAGAAACAAGGTGATTAAGTTAATCTCTAAAAATAAATATAAAATTCCGGTCATTTACGGAAATTAATACAAAAATGCGCTAAAATTAATTCTAATCAAACTATTAAACTTTGTCTAACAATATAACTCCTTCACAGAAACTCCACTGGTCCATTTTTATTTTGATAAACACTGGTGTTGATTTAAACAAGTTGGTCACTTATCGAGAGCACGCGTTAACAGCTTAACATAGTTTTGTAAGATGTCACGAGGTAGTCAAACTCGATTTCCAATTGGCTGGAGCACTGTTTACTTCAGATATAATGTTTATGCATTTAATCCTTTTTCGGCGCTTAAACGATATATTTCTTCGTTAGTATTCTGCACTGGTATTGTGGTTGAGGGAATCCTCATTCGCAGCTCGTACAGTTATGATATAAATAAGACTATCAGTATAGACAACTGCTACCCAGTTTTTAACATTTGTAAAATTGTAAAAAGCAAATGTTATAATCGTATTTTTGCTTGTCTATTAAACAAATAAACACATAAAAATAGAACTGTTTGCGAAGAACAGGTTTTTTTGCTGCATGATGAGAAATAACATGTCAGAACTACATATCAGAACTGATTATCTGGGTTTAAAACCTGGGATTACATGAAAAGGAATTCGAAGATAGCAAAGGGGTAGACAGAAATCGTTAAGTCGGTAGACAGAAAAGACCATGGCCAACAAAATTCCAACACTTTAATTGAAATGGAGGACAATAGAAGGATTTGAAGTAAAAAGGCAGAATAAAAATTTTGGTGATAAAGACAGGCTCAGATTTTTTTAAAAGAAAGTAGGATTCAAATATTGTTAAATAATAATGGCCGCGCATGAAACTAAAGCAAGATATATTGTGATAAAAGAACGATACAAGGTCAATTTCATGCCCCTCTCATGAAAATCAAATGGTTTCTATTTCAAATGCCAGAATGTCAAAATCACAAACCTGAAATAGATAATCATTAGAAAATATTACGCACCGTCCATTCGAGTCCTTTCAGTCCTCATTTTTCTAGATTATTGACAGTTGATTGTGGTAAAGTTAGTAACTGAGTTATTGTCTTTTTTCAGTATGTTGTAAGTATTACCGTATGCAATACCTCTCGTTAAACAGTCAAAAACATTAACAGAAAAAGAAATGTTTCCTAACTTTGCATATAGTTACAAATTTGGGAAAAAACAATTTTTTAATTAATAAAAAAAATTTAAACATCGGTCTAATTTTTTGAATAATTTTTCAAAGGAATTAAGAATATTTTTTTCAAAAATGTTGAATTCCAGTGTTTAAGGCAAGAAAACGTCAATTTGGTTGCTGGAAGAAATCCTCACATAAAAATTTGATGAGAATTTGAAATTATATTCAAATCTTCAACATCCTTTATTTTACATACTCTGATTAACCCCTCGACAAAATAAAAAATTTTAGAACTATTTGACCTTTCTTGAACTTTTTCCATATATGGTAGAATCTTGACTGTCAAACGGAACAATCCATGGAATGTCGTAATGGTGCATAATTCATAATAAAACTTTTTGCCCATGTGACGTAAACAAAATACACAAAGAATGATATATAACAGATAAATGATGGGGTTCAAATCCCTTGCTCCTATTTGTTTCACTTAACCACATTTTACATCATTCTATATGTAATGAACATGTCATATAATTAGTTAATGATTAGTATACACCAAATAACCACAACAAAACAATGAAAAATAGGAGCAAAGCAATTATTTGTTTTTACCAAAAATATGTTCGGAGAGGTACAACATGGCAAACTTTGCATCAATCAAACAGAGACGCTTGTTATGGAATTTAATATATTTTTGAAAAATCTATTCTCGGACCCAAATTGTCTGTAAGTCTACCGACCGAAGAAATCCAATTTGGTATCCAGTAAATAACTCAACCAACGTGGTAATATATTTCTGACCACGTGTAACAAAACTTTTTTTCTCAGTTTCTGATTTTAAAATTTTATTCAGTAACATATGATTAACATTTTGTTGGAAACATTCAGAATAAGTCAGTTAAGACTGGTAAAATAGTTTTCTCATACCTGCTACAGCTCTAAAATGCAGGTGTATTCTATAGGTTTGTTTTATCAAAGCACTGTTACGTCATAATATTGTTCAGAGGCTGGCTACATTTTGTATATAGAATTTAATGAGAGAGACAGAATGCTACATTCAGTGGCTACATTGTTATAAATTGAATATCAATTTTGCCGTCTAGGTGATTACATCTTATACCGAGAAAAACTCGACCGCGGAGGAATAGATAATCTTACAATGTAGGCCATTGATTTTCTACAACCAATATAGTTAAAAAGTAAAATGTCGAGCCTTGACGAGACATTTGAGAGTTTAACTATAATAATATTAATAATAATTATTATTATTAATTATTATCATTATTATTTCTTTATTGCCTAAACATAAGGGCATTACAAACATATCAATTATATATGACATGAATCATTCATACAACAAATAGAGATTAAAAAAAAATGGAATATTTTTGTTAATTTAATACTTTATATGATTTTTTTGCCTTTTTAGCTAAAATATATCTGAAACCCCCCCAGCTGAATATTGTGATATCGCCAATGAAATCCTCTTAACTTGTCTTCACGTGACCACGCGAGTTGAAAATCACTTTTTTTTAAAGCTGGCGGTAATGCGAGAAAACCGCAAAAGAATTGGAGAAACAATAACTTTTAACTTCAACAATTTAAGATTTAAGATTTAAGTTTTTTATGTAAAACAGAATATTTTTCAAAAATGTGTCCTAATTCAAATATGCTTCTGGACGACAAATTCCTGATTACGTGTAAGTTTGTGGATCATTATAATTGTGAATTACAGCAACGGGCATTGACTGAAAATATTTTTTTGTGATCAGTATATTTTCGTCGACAAAATGGATGATGCTAATATATTTTTTAAATAATCTTTTAAAATAATGGTTAAAATGTATGGCTGAATTCCCTCATTGTTTTGAATAACGCTGCGACGGCTCCAAGTGCCTGTATCGCTCACCTAATAGAAAATCCTCACTGGACAATTGGCTCCGTTTTTTCACACGAGATAATTCTTAAGTGAATTTCCCTTAGATAATTATTTTAAAATAAGTTAAATAAGTTAAAACAGCCAATTAAGTTGGTAGGCTGGGATGCAGAATATTATTTTTGAAAAAGAAAATGCCAACAATCAGACCATCTAAGGACCATTCAACCAAAGTTTGGTAACAATTGACTTAGTTGTTACAGACAAGAAGATATTTCAATATCCAACCCCTCCCTTTTCTTTTTTATTAATGGCAGCCATCTTGTTTGTAAAGGGGATGCTTGACACAATTTTGGACCATTCCACTATGTTTGGTTGCATTTGGTTCATTAATTTCAGGAAGATTTTCAAGTAAATATCCTATACGGTCCTTTGTTAAACTAAGTTCGACTAAGCCGGTCATCTAAGAAGGTGGACTGGAAGACCGGAAACAGTTTTAGAATGGTCCACCCATGAACCTTTGCAACAAAGTTTGTTCCAAAATGTTTAAGCTTTTTCAAAGGAAAATATTTTTCAAGTTGACAGACGGACGACGAAAGGCGGCTGCCAAGTGATAGCACAATTTGTCAGAATTTTTTTTAAAAGGGAAAATGTCCGGACAGATTATATTTTCACGGGCCAACAATGTGTTATTCTGTGTGTAATGACAGTTACAAAGAATACTGCTGCAAATGTTGAATTTTGTGACAAGTGATTTCACATACTACGTCTTATGGAAATATAACATAATATGTAACATAAAAAAAAATTAAACTTGATCCATTGAGTCTTACCGTTAAACAAACTTATCCAAAAAGTGTACAAATTGTAGTCAAGACATTTAAACGGTTTTTACGAACAGATATAAATAAAAGTATCGCTTCCTTACACAAATTTTAATCAAAATGACATTGTATCCATCTTGCCTTTCTTCGCGTTTATTGACAACACAGTATTAAATCGTTAGACATACATTGTTTGATGACATCTCGTGTTGAGAGGCTTGATGTTTTTCATCAGGAATCTAACCCAGGGGGAATCGCCTCGGTGGTATAATAGTTAGCGCGTTCGCCTTGAGTGCGAAGGTCGTTGGTTCGATCCCAGACCGGGTCAAACCAAAGACTTTAAAATTGGTATTTGCTGCTTCTCCGCTAAACACACAGCATTAAGGAGTAAGAGCAAAGACTGCTCGGCCTAGAGTCAGAATAATGTGTCTGGGTAAAGTGGCCTGTCTTCCTGCGGACTGTTGCTTTCGTGAGCTAGCGCGTTAAAATCCGACTCAGCAAGTCGGTCTAGTACAAAGCAGGGTTCATCTTCATCATTCATTAATATGCTCTCGTCCTGACTATGAATGAAATACTTGCCACTGGACGTTAAAAACATTCAATCAATCTAACCCAGGGGTTGCTTTCAGTAACTGAGAGCATTCATTAGAGTGGTATTTTCTTTTTGCATGTTTTTTGTTTATTATATTTTTGTTATTTGGGTTAATAGCGTTGTCTTTGTGTTTGAGATTTCGTTGCATTAAATATTTGCCACTGGGCGATAAACAACATTCAACGCGTCAATCAATCTAACCCAGGGGTTGCTTTCAGTAACTGAGAGCATTCATTAGAGTGGTATTCTCTTTTTGCATGTTTTTTGTTTATTATATTTTTGTTAATTGGGTTAATAGCGTTGTGTTTGTGTTTGAGATTTCGTTGCATGAAATACTTGCCACTGGACGATAAACAACATTCAATGCATCAATCAATCTAACCCAGGAGTTGCTTTCAGTAACTGAGAGCATTCATTAGAGTGGTATTTTCATTTTGCGTGTTTTTTTTGTTTATTATATTTTTGTTATTTGGGTTAATAGGGTTGTCTTTGTGTTTGAGATTTCGTTACATGCATGTTTTTGATAATATTCAGGTGACAGCAGTAATATTTTACGTTTACATGATCATTCATTGAGGCAATTTAGGACTTTTCACAAGGAGTGGAATCCATTTTATATACCAATCTCTACTGAGAAAACATGAACTGTAAAAATAGCCGAAAATATCTGATGTCTGCATAATCAGTTGGACCTTGACATTGTTTTGATATAACATATGTATATTGTAATATTGACATGCTTCAGGAAGAACATTTCATTTGTATGAATTTTATAATAATTTGTAGCCGTTTGACTCATGATATGTTTTATTAAGTTCTAATTGTTAATTTTTTCACACCATCATGATATTAGAATGTAAAAACCCTTGGAAGTAATCAATTTGTTTAACATTTGATTGATATCGGTTAACAGAAACAAAGCATGTATATATAGAAATGTACAATTGAAACTGTATGGCTGCATTACAAATATAGAAGCTTCACATCGATTAAAGCAATACTTCATCGACATTGTGGAGATGAGGTTGTTCTGAAAATAGCCGAAGTGCCCAAATAGAACAGTCTACCTTGGCAGGTAAATAAAAAAACCCAATCAGTTGCTCGTACCAGGCGAAACGCAAACTCGCACTGCTGCACTAAATTACCAAGAGCTACTGTGATAAAAAGTTCACAAATGATACGCCGCTCCACCACTCCAGTTTTCCAAAGTGAATTATCTGCCCTTGGAAATAGTCGAGATGAATTGCCGTCTACAGATTGTTTATAAGCCTGTAAAGTTTCATTAAAATCCATTGAACGGTTAAGGATTTCTTTCGCTTAAAATGTGTGGGGAAAGACGATCGGCCTTACAGACAGAAATGATAATTCACATACACCAAATTTTGATTATATAATTACATGTAACTACACCACTTGGCTACCCAAAACTTACTAGCGAAATAAAGAAAAGATATGGTGATTCGAAATTGCAAACTTTGATAAAGACTATCATGGCTGTGACTATACACGAAAATGCAATTATCATTGATTGATTGATTGATTGTTGTTTAACGTCCATTGGCAAATATTTCATGCATATTTAGGACGGAAACAAGTTAGCAAACAATAAATCAATATGTAGACTGTGAGCAAGGGACCGGTAAGGGAGGGAGTTTTAGACTGCCACTGGAAAAATTG
>JAULBM010285782.1:0-16228 GCA_032357055.1 Geukensia granosissima | reverse complement strand
AACTTCAGAAAAATAGCATGCCAACAGCCCGAGGCCTTTAATTTTTTCAGATGCGTGGCTGTACTTTATAAATAATATATTCTTAACGATACCTTTTGGCTTTCATCCGTTTGGTTTATATATACCTTTCAAATTTCTTATTTAAGGCGAAGTACATAACTTGTATGACATCTACATTCAAAAAACGCATTTCCTGCAGAGATGGTATATGGTCTTCTTGACAGTTACTCTAATTTTATTTCTTTTCTATAATAACTTGTCCCTTCAATATTGCGCTTTATATAACGGATTTAGGCTTCTGTTAGAGTCTTGTAATGTTGAATTTTCCATTATACTTCTTGAACACAATTTGTAGCTCAATGTATGTAAAGACACTGTTTGAATCGATAACATTCTACTTTATCTAATTACTCGCTTCTCTTTCTTAAGGAGAAAAACTAATGGAAACTGCAGATGACACAGAGAACACTTCTGACGAAAGAGGGCACATAATGATAAGTTACAATAGATATCACAGAGATATTGCTAAACAAATTTGTGATGAACTGCAAAGAAAACGTTATAATGTCTGGATTGATGTCAATGATATGCATGGTTCCACATTAGACTCTATGGCAGAAGCTATTGAAAAAGCCGATATGGTGTTAGTATGCTATTCACCACAGTATAAAGACAGTAATAACTGTAAACTAGGTAAGGAGACAGATAAAAAATGTTTTAAATTAATTGGCCTTTAAATTTATTAATTAGAATTTTCAGACATACCGTTTTAAGGGTATTTATAGATGGTTTTGATGCGTTTCTATCTTTGAGTACTTTTTGTTTGTTCATCTTTTAACTTGTAGATCTTGATCTGAATTTCAGCTGTTTGTAACTACAAATACGTTTGAAATTTATGGACATAAACCTCGGTCTACATAATTAAATTCAATACCAGTTATGATATTTGCACTGTTTATATAACAAAACAGTTTCTTATGAAAATAATTCGAAGATATAAATATGGCAGAAATAAACAAGAAGTCATGGCAAGACCATGGGCAACAGAATTAAACGAACGACAAACACAGAACCCTTAGGACGGCAGTAATATCAGTGATATCTAAAGCTTAAGTAACACCTACCTTACACAAAAGAATAAGTTCAGGTCTCTCTGGAGAATATTCAACTCCTAGTTGGCTTGTTTCACACGACATGCAAGAAGACAAAGCCGGTGTCACAATTAGCCTAAATATTTTACATAAATAGTTATGCAAGAGTGCCAAATTCAGACTTTAAAATATTATAAAATAATACAATTCCAATATAAAATCATCTAACTCTCAGTACACACGTATTCACTATATCATATTTTAAGATTTTCAAAATACTTCTAATTATATTTTGTTGCAGAACTTTTAGGTAAAGTATGTTTCACCCAGCTGAGTCTCTCACTTTTTATTAGATTTAGAAAAATCCCTTTGACGAATCTTCATTATTCTAATAAGCCGCAACAGAGAAAAGGTTCCGGTAACTTTTGTATGTTTCGAAATTTTTATACATATTCTTAGTTTTTCTCCACTCATATTTCCATTATAACCATTTTTGCTCCAAGAATATCTGAATTTTAGAAAATGAAAAATATTTTGATATGTTTTATGTCTATTGGCATATATGTATGCGTAGTGCCAGAAAAATAAGCTTGACGGTAAGAGAAATACAAGAATTTTGACGTTGTCGGAAATTTAATTTTTCACAAAAATAGCAATTTTCACATGAGCACAGGTCAATCAACAACACACGAGGTACTTCCAACACCAAATTCTATTGCCGGTAAGATTCTAAATTCCCTTTTAGAATTTTGCAATTGCTTTATGAAATAATTGCTAAAACATGAGAGACTCAGTTCAGTGAAACGTTTTTTATTAGAAAAAACGAAGTATAAGGTATCAAAACAATAACAAGAGATATCGAAATAACTTGACTAAAACAGACGTGCTATAAAACTTCCTTCTGACATTTTTCACTTATAAAAGCTGGAAAAAACTTAATAAATAACGTTTGTACTGTGAGAGCATAGAAAACGAGCCTAACATGATAAAAATATAAACTTCTGTTTAACATAGTATAATAAATGTTCGCTTTCTCCACATATTAGGAAATCGAAATACTAAGTCAAAATAAGCCACCATATGTTTACCTTGTCCGTTAATTGCTATATTGCAGAAGCAGGTTATGCCCATGAACGTGGGAAAACAACGTTTTATCTTAAAATGGTTTCCGAATACAAACCGGATGGTTGGTTAGGAATACTTCTTGGAAATAAGTTATTCTACGACTTTGGTGGAAAATATCCATTCAAAAAGAAATTTCAGGAACTCCAAAAAGCAATAGAAAAAGAGTACAAGTCAATGAAGAAAAAGAAGTAGTAGAAGTAGTATGATAATACTTGAGGTAATAAAAAGTTGTACAAAAAATGTTTATATATAAAAATATTTCTCGATTTGAAGAAGTGTACATTCCAGCATTCTGCCATATTTTCCTAAGATTAATCACAGAAATTTGCTTTCATGACTATAACTACACGATCGAATATGAATAGCTATTATGTACGATACAGTTTTGACGGAGCGAAAGCAACTCATATTAAAATCTGAGATTGTCTTGAAATTTTTTTAAGATATAAATTTTTATGCAATCTTTTTGACGTCTTGCAGTTGGTTTTAAAATTAGGTTTATGGTTATTTGTGACTCGGATTACTTAATAATCTCAGTTGAGATCTCATCGTATTAAAAATTATTCCGCTTAAGGTGGTTGGGGCGTTTAAATAAAAAAAATCAATATATTGTGTTAATGTCAAAAGATGACTTAGTTCATTGTGCTGTTAAAAAATATAATAAAATGCATATGTCACGGAACTAGTTTGCAAGCAACGGGTTATGCAAAATCCTTCTTTTTCTGTTGATTATACAGGGAAAAGTACACTTTTCGTCACAGAGAACATAGGACGACTTAATTCTAAAATAAAATAGGAAAAGCTAGCTTCATCATATATATCAGAAAATAAAAAGAAAACTTAGTATCATGGATACCGTTTTCTTGCTTCATTGATAAATCTTTAATTCCATTAAGCAATCATTTATAAAATCGTCATTGGAGTTACCTCCCCTGGTAAAGGTTAATCCAAAAATGTTGAAAAAGCTATTCATGCTCTTAAACACATAAAAATGATAAGGGCATTAGACGAATAAGTACAATATGTTTACTCACTATTTAGTTTGTTCAAGTATTTTCCTTCTAGAATTATGAATTCAAGTTATAGAAAACTCAACACCACAAGTGGAAGACGCCTGAATCTCCGGGCCCCACTGAGTTTACCCCCGTTTTTGTAAGGTCAACATTTCTAATTAGTGTGCTTTCCAATTGTTTTCTATAGTCTGTGTTTTGTTCCATCAAGTTCTTTCTATCATTATGGTTTATCTCATTTCCCATTTGTTTGATGGTGCCTACCTTGCAAATATGAAAACTACTTCCGTGACTTGTTTTTTTTTATTCTGGTCATTATTATTTTATTAATTCCTCTATCATTTTATCTTTCTTTGAAATTTTTTGTTTATAATTAAGAGGTCTCATTAACAATTACATTATTTCTAGTAAAATAATATCTTGGATTCATAACCGCCAAAATTTCGTTGGCCACATTTGGTATTTTTCCGTTTGTTAAAATATCAAATAAAAGACATTTTCAGACTTTGTTACAATATGGAATATAAAATTAATTTGTCGTTTTTGTTTAATTTCAGAAAGAACCACTTCTACTGCAGTGGAATTTGAATGGATATGTGTTTAAATCACCAATACCTGTTATAACTAAGTACTTCTTGTAGAGACACTAGACTTTGTTAATTATATCACGCCTTATGTTTTTATTTTTGCTGAAACTTCACGTTAGTTAAGCATAGACGAAAGGGAAAATGTAAATAAAAGTGCAGATATATACATACACCATGTATATTTTTTAAGCATATGAATAACTTTTTTTTAAAGGTGTATCATTTTACATTATTTTTTATATTACTCATGCATTAATCGAGAAAACTTTTTAACTCCTTGATTACAGACGCTTATTTCCATCTTGATTTAACTTTGATTTATACATTTTCATTGAAATATGCACTTCCTCAGACATATAGCCATCATTTCCTTTTTCACGGTTTGTGTAAGTATTTTCAGTTTTTCCTACACTGTTTGTTAAGTTATTAGGTAGATTCGTTTGTTCTTACGTCAAGCGTCAACCTCATATCCAATACCATGAAAAACGAGTAAATCAAAGAAAAATTATTGACGTGTTGATTTGCCATTTGATATTATGAGGTGTCTTAATGCAGCACATAAAACATATGCTATTTCTGTGTATCTACCTAATAATAACATAGTGACCTGATTAAATGTTTGTGCACAGCTTCCGTCATTATTTTGTGTTCAATAATGACAGTCAGCTAAATTTTGGCATGTCAGATTTTTAAAAACTGATTCAACATATTCTCGTAAAATATTTCCTTAAGAACAGTTTTTGTCATCCTATTCTGTTTGATTCTGCATTCATAAATTTCCTTCAACGACCACAGTCTTGTATTTTATTACTCGCTCTATCAGTTATCAGAACTTGATTCTGGATACTACAGTGTAAAAGTACCAGATTTAACATACGGGAAAGGTTACTAACTATATACAAATAATCACGGTTCATAACGGACACTTCCAGCACGTAATGGGACCTTTTGGCGCATAAAGGAACCTTTCTGAATTGTTAACGGAATGGATGGTCTCTTCAAAACTGTCAAACACAGAGAAGTATGCAGGCTTATTATTAATTTCACAGACTACGTTGCATAAATCAATGGCTTTGTTGTAAATATTTTGATAATAAATAAAAAACAAACAAACTATGCTTAAAACATAATATAAGTACTGATAGAGAGGAAACTCAAAATTTGACGGCAAAGCACCCATATGGATCATGACGAAAAATGGCACCCGACACCTTTTTGATTGCTTTGGCATCGGAACCTTTGTGATGTAGTTTTGCAATTCGTGTTTCATGCTCTCTCTATCTCTCTCTCTCTCTCTCTCTCTCTCTCTCTTCATTTTACTACAGACTTAGACAACGTGCCTTTTAATGTTTGTATGAAATACAGATAATTTTGTTGGTCGACTAATTATTCTATATTAAGGTTTTACAGTCTGGAAAATATAATTTGGAAAACAATTTCTTGCATCCTCTGAAGAAATGCTGAAAGGAATAATACCACCCCAAAACCTGCGCTATAGAAATATAACATAATTTTTCTTTAACGTTTGCTATCTGGAAAGTCTCTTGGTACCTATGGGTTTTTGAAAGTAAACGGTAAAACGAACGTTTTTTTACACTGACCTAACATAGACTTACCAAATATATCTAGAAGGTTCTGTCCCTTGTTAAAGAGGGAACTAATTCCTAATTCAGTGATTATTTCACATCCTTTATAGTGTTCTATCTCTTAACTGAAAATTTAATAGATAATACAATGCTTACAGCAATATTAGCAAAAGGATTACTTGGTCGTCAGATTAAGATCAAGTGATACTAGCTTTGTGAATCCTGTTTATATTCAGAGATTACTTCTAGTTTTTTTTTTATTATTTGATAAATGCGTAGGAAAGAGATCGAAAAAAAATTAAAGTCTTATTGTGTCATTTCACATTTTCAACATTGAAAACTTTATTTTCGATAGTAGTTTTCACTAACTTTCGGCAAATCAGCTATTGAGCTTTACTTTTGATTGTTTTGTTTGTTTATTTGATTGTGGTTTAACGCCACTTTCAACAATATTTCAGTCATATCCCGGCGGTCAGTTTGACTGGTGGAGGAAGCCGGAGTACCCGGAGAGAACCACCGACCTCGGGCAGGTAACTAACAAACCTTATCACGTGCGATGTGATTTAAACGCAACTCATTTTTGTATGGTACAAACCCAGGCGCGAACTCACGCCGTAAAGGTGATAGGATACAGTGATCTGTACAGGTAAGATTAAATGAACTACCTAAACCACTCCGCCACCCAGGCCCCAGGCTTTACTTTTGAAAATCTGTTTTACTTGAATACTCAGGCAAATACAAATATTAAATTTGGCATTTAATTTGTAATTATGTAATTATATAAACATGTATTGACTGATTTAAGAAAATTGTGAACATTTCCCAATTTGACGACCGGTCACATTGGATGGAGCACAAAATTACCTTCCGAATGATATATAATATATCTGTTGTTAGGTGGGTTGATTAAAATATTAAACTAGACGCCTTTTTGAATTTCGTTGCTCCACTACATTGTATCATTTCTTATATCAGAGTGAAATAATTTTTTTTCAATTATATGGTACATAAAACCGACATCCTTGACATTGTTATCGTTAATGAGTACTAATTGGAAAATAAAGTTTATCTGTTTAGCTTTCAGTAATACATGTTGAGCCATGGAATAATTTGGATATGACCACGCGGTTTCACATTGTAATTTTGAATGATTTATGAATTAAAATCTCCTGAAGCAGAACTTAATTTTTGTTAATCTGAAATACATGTACAAAATTTTTAATAGTAAGAACGACGCCTTTTTATATAACAAACTCAACAAGGGATTTTGGTGTATAACCAGTCCTTTTTCGACAAAAAACGATATTTTATGAATAGTTCATTATAAATCATTTGTAGTATATATCGTGTTAGCAAATTTTCACAAAGTGCTGTCTATTTGTTTTTTTCAAATAATACAAAATTAATAATAATAATAATTTCACCCTTTATTTCAAACGCACATGATGACAGTTCAGATCATAAATATTTAAAATGGCTTAATGTGATATCCTACTCAATATTTCTGTAAGTTTATCGTCATACATTTAAAATGAAAAAATCGATAAAAATAACAGTGTTTATACACGTTTTGATGTTTTTATTGTATCATTTAATGTGTGTTTTTACTACGAATAAAACATGAAAAATTTGTAACTAATTTTATTTATATTGATGTCCAAACATATGGAGATTGACGGACGTTCTGACAGTGTAGACTAAAATTATCAGCAGTAGATAATGGTATGATCAAAATACTCAAAACCTCAATTTTATTGGCCAATCAACAACCAGAATTACAAAATATTACTTGTCCCTGTCTGCATGTCCACCTGTATTATATATGTCCATTGTCCACTTGCTTACCTGTTCCTGTCTATCTGTACAATTGTATACCTTTCCATTTGTATACCAGTCCCTATGTATGTTCGTCCACCTGTGTATCTGTCCCTCTGTATGCTCGTCCACCTCTGTATTTGTCCCTATGTCGACTTGCCCACCTGTACACCTGATCCTCTGTCTACCTGTACACTTGTATTCCTTTCCATTTGTTTAATTGTCCCTCTGTCTGCATGTCCACATTTATATTTGATCCTTTGTCTACTTGCCTAACTGTATACCTGAGCACCTGTATATTTGTCTGGCCATCTGTCTTCATGTCCAGCTTGGAAAAAACAAACTAATTGGTATTCAACTGGACAGAAGAACAGGCAGGTAAGAAGTTGAATATTAAGAAAATTTCATTTGTAAATACAGTTCATTGGGGAGCAAATTGGACATTCAGATTGATACAGTGATAAATAGGCAGATAAATTGACTGGTTGACAGCTAGACAGGTGAGTAGACATCAAGAAAGAAGACCAATTTAACTAGTGGACAGGTAGTTTTGACAAGAAGACATATTGGCAGTAAGGCATATGGACAGAAAAACATATGTTTAATCAGACAGATTGACAGGCAGGACGATTTGACAAACAGATGTGAACATGTAGACACATGGGCAGATAACGATTGTAAAATTTGTCAAGCACACAGATGGACAAGTAAACAGGTTGATAGCTTATCAAAATTTCTTGTGGAAAGGAAGACAGTTGGACATGTAACCTGGTTGTGCCATTAACTTTTTGTGTTGTAAAAGACAAATATAACACAGGACTGAGAGTTGAGGGGGAATCATTTAATGAGCTTACTTCTTAGTTGTACTAAAAAATACTTTTGCCATATTTATTTTGTAGTTGCCGTGAAAATTTGCAATTTGTGACAGTTACTTTATCAGACGACTTTATGAAAAACTTTTTTCTTCTCCAGTGTTACATCAACATTCCATGTGTGCTTTACGTATTGTCAGCTTGTGTGTAGCTTGATTTTCAATCATAAAGTATTTGTTGTTTAAACTAATTGTCTTTTTGTTTCTTTTTTCATGTGCAAAATTGAGGTTGGATCGCCTTTCTGAAGGGCTTTGCCATGTAAATTATCATTGATATGGTCTTAATCAACAAACAAAATAGAAAAGGGTGGATATGGTGTAAATATTTATGACACAAAAATCTCATATATACAAGTAAATTCAAAGCAAATGAACAGCGCTTTGATTGCTGTTCTTCATCTCAGTTATAGTGAGATGATCAACATGGAGTAAAAACTTGTTAGTTCAAGACAGCCCATAACTAGCACCGGTTTGAGCGGAATTCTTTGCTAGATGTTTACGACACTACATATATAGGCCTTTGAATTTGTTAAAAAACTAGCAAGGATTGGAATGCCTTGTTCTAGGCATTTATTACTTATTCTTCATTAATATTAATGTAGTAAAGATATAATGTCTATGATTTTAAGAGTATCATTAAAATACTGCTCAGAGAGTGTTCTCAATTGCACATTACTTGATCTTTGGAAGCCTAAACACCCTCACTTGTCAAAAAAGCTGCAGTAAACACAACATAAAAATACAAGTTTACCAAATGAATGTGATTTTATATGTTTTTATATTTAAATATGTAATTTTTATGAAGACAGACAGGTGAAGCACATACTGTTACAGTATAAGGAATGTTTGCCATCAAAAGCTAAGCATATATAATATATGGTTGAGAAATTAGCTTCATGTACAGTAATAGGAATTTGACTATTTTGTTTTCCATAATCCTGCAGCATTTATGGACAATATTATTAATATTAATATTTAGCCTTATGATGTCTTCCAATCTAATTTCATTTTATTCCTAATTAACCTGAGAAGCTTCAATTGTGCAGGCCAAATACAGCACTAACCACAATTAGTCATTTGGATATGAGAAATTAAGAAAAATGGCCCCAAATGCACCTAGCCTTATTATTAGAGTATTTTAGGAGGGTGATCTTCCAAAATATTTCCAATATATAGGAGTTTCTCAGGCAAAATATATCAGATTAGATAAAATTCATTGATTATATATGTTGCTAAAGATAAGCAGCAAATATTTCATGCAAATTCAGGATGAAAATATGAATATTGAATGTTAAAGAGTGGCTCACCAAGCTACATTTTAAACATGATACAGTTTACCAGAACAAATACCACATTAATCTTACTGTGGGCCAGCAAGACTTAGCTCTAACTCTTTTATTTGAAGCAGAGAGAAAGCAAGTTCCAGATATATAGTCAGTGGTTTGATCCACATCTTGCAGTTAATGCAAGGATGCTACTTATTACACTATCAAAGTAAATCACCAGAAATAAAGGGGCGACCATGCCAATAATTGAATTATTTCAGATAAAACTTGCATTTAAATGTACAGGTGATCTTGCTCAAAACATACAACATAGAACAAACATTTAAAAACACTATGACAACAACAGCAAGGTATGATGACAACTGCAAAAATCATCTGAAAAACATTGTCTCTGGGTGTCTTTAGTGAAACTGATGGAGAATATTTGCTATATTCTCAAAATAAAAGGGCCAAAACAATTACAAGCAGATAAACAAGATTGAATGAAAATTAAGATTGTTGTAGGACAGTTTTACATGTGTTGATATTTTTCTCAATAAACCATCATACAGAGTACATAATTAAGTAAAAGTATAATGCTAATGATTGCAAACTTCCATATTTTGCTGACTGGCTGCCATCATTTTTCCATCAAAAATTTAAATGAATTTTAAAAATTGATTATAAAAAGTTTTTATTTGATATGTAACGTATACATACATCATGTTAAAAAGGAGATATGGCATGGTTGTCCATGAGACACATGAGACAGTCATGCACCAAATAATAGTAGAATTTAAACACCACATAGCTTCCAACATCCAAAATGCCTGTGGGGTATTTGAACTGTCATACCCATATTTGCTTCCTAAAATCCTTTAAAGGGGCTTTTAAACTGAACCATCATTGATTTTATTGGTTTTATGTTATTTCATGTTCAGATAATTCATTCATTTTATATAATAGATAAAAGATGTGAATGCATATGATTTTCAGTTGTAGAGTTCCCACATGCAACTGCAGAATTGCTCAAGAAATATGGAAAGTTTGCAGATTAAATATACATAAACTCCATCATCTAACAAAAAGTTCAAATACACTTATTTTTTTAATCTTTACATGTATGTGTCTCCAGTTACAGGTGTCTGGGAATGCACTTTCCTGCATGAGATTCTGGACTGTGCTGGACTGTGCTATCCATTAAGCACAATCCAAACTATATATGGAAATGCTCTTACTATCAGTTGAAGAATGATTTTTTTAAGTTTGTTTCCTGGAATTAAAACAAGTCTTATGGAAATTAAAAGATATGGGTTAAATGTCAGGGAGACTGCACTCTATGAGAAAACCGAGGGAATTAACAAATCTAGAAGTCTCTTCAAAGCCTTAAACAAGCATGGAATAGCACTCCTTCATTTTTTTAGTCATACATTGAACTCCTTCATTTTTTTAGTTATACATTGAAACCGATGATTTTATATGATGCAGAAATTTGAGAAAGTTTGAACATTTCATTTAAAAAATAAAAGTCAGATGATTTTATAAGAATCTTCTGTATTAAAAACCTTTCCCTAAAACCTTTCTTTGGGTTCATAAGAAAATTAAAGTGTAAATTTTGCTGTACTCTCAGAATAAGGACGATTTTACTTAAATTATGATGTTGTGATATCATTAATTTAGTATTTGTATAGACTAAAAAACCTTGATGTTTTAATTTACTACAAGAATAATGTAGCAAGCATCTCCATTCCAACAACAAAAAAGCTCATGGTATTCTTTAGTTAATAAACGTAGATTTTTATAATTGTTATAAAACAGGAATGTAAAAATTTTGGACTAAGAATTAAACAACTTTTGAAGAAAAAATATTGAATGGTATGTGGGAGATTGGTATGATAAGAAATATAATTAAATGACAGGAAATTATTTACTTATTTTAAAGATAAGCAAAATTTTGGTTTAGAAAATTTACTTTCAGAAATGAAAAATCCAGATTGTAGAGGATCAATGCACAAATTAAGAATTTTAGCACACTGTGATTAAAAATTGAAGAGGATTTTAATGTAAATATGCCAAGAAATGAAAGACTTTGGAATAAATAAAATTCAGATGAAGATCAACTTTACTTAACTTCACAATGCAGTAAATATACATTTGAAAGGAGATATTTATTTCATATCATTAAATGTAAAATGCAGAATTTCATTTAATGATGGTATATATAAGAAATTTGTTTGTTTGATTTGTTCTGAAGATATATACTACTGTCCTCTTGAATGTGACTGGAAAATTTCTTTATGCCAATTAATTAAAATTAAATATTATTAGCAGTTTTTTATTTTATGTTGAATGTTTATCTTTGTGATGATTAACTATCTTTCCCCTGTTTATTTTTCTTTCTGATCCTTGTGTGCCTTTTTAATTGGTAAAAAAAAATAAAAATAAAGTGTGTTCTATGTTCCAATTGTAAAATCTTATGTAAATTGATCAAAGAAAACTGAGACAATAATGAAATTGCATCTCTTAAATGTAGTCTTACTTGTCTTGCATAAATCACAAGATGGACCATGTGATATCACCCTTCCCTGTTTTCATTTCATCTGTGCATGTATAATTATTATTAAGTTTAATACAAGGCCTTTTCGGATGATATGAATTATTTGATTACTGAAATTTTACCATTATATTTAAGTACCACTCATATAATTTGATTACATATAAAAAAAGATAATGTCAATGGTATTATTGCCCCCCCCCATTTTCTGGGGTCTCACAAGTCAATTTATTTGACCATGATAATCGGTAATTGGAGTATCACACTTAATATGATAAAAGATGTGGCAACCAGCAGCCAGTTCAATACGTAATCATAATTGATTTTGAATGACTTCCGAGTTTCATACGGGGGCAAGACGAGCATTTACACTTCCCTTGGTATTACATGTATCATATGGTATATATATATATATTTAAAAATTGTATTTTCCAATTGTTTTTGAGAAGAGGAAAAAACAAAATTCAAGTTTTATTTCATTGTTGTCTATGCGAACTCGTTATCGTGTAACTCGTCAAGATCAAAGTTTATTCGGAATAATAATGGTGTGTGGCCGATTCTGACAATTATTTTTCACGCAAGCGCAAACAACGTTGAATTTCACCCGTCCCCAAGAAGCATTCAATGACAATACCGGGACCGGGAGTGATGTCACAGAAATTGATGCCATTGGAAGGACGCGTGTCAAATTTTTCCCTCGCTTTTTGGTTTCTCTACAAATGTTATTTGTTTTATTGCATGGGTTTTTGGAATCGTTATGTATTTCTTTTTGCCAAAGCCCTTATTGTAGAAGTAAACCTCTGTACACGCATGAGACGAAGCGTGCCCAAAGGATGTAAAGTTTTTGTTTTTTTTGGGGGGGACATCTCTCGCTTGGTGGTCAGGGGATATTTTGTTTTGAAATTTGTAATCAACAACTAACTTTGTTTGAAAGGCTCACCCATGTCTGATCCTGAAGGACACTTGCGTATTGACAACTAACACGAAAATTCACAACACAAATTTTATTTACCACATAACATTATTTACAACACAAACAAAAGTCCAAACGATGTCACTGGCGTCTTGTGATCTTCTAACATCCGAGTCATGTCGGAACCTCCCAAAAATCGATGAATAAGGAAAAACATGAAATGCTGTCCGCACACGATAGAGTCTTCTTCGACTTTCACTGTGTTATACGTCCAGGAACGAAAGAAAGCACAGGTTCCAGTCGCATCATTGAATTCTCTGTTTGAATTGGCATCAATGTATACGGCATTCCAGTGTCGTCCTGGTTTATTGTCCGGATCCTTGTTTCCCACCAGGGCCGAAGCCACATTCACAAGTCTCGGTAGTCTGCTTCTGCTTCTTAAAACTCTGCTGGTACGAGGATGACGTTTCAATGATGTCTCGGTCTCGTGTTTGTTCATCAGGCACTGTAAGACATGTCTGTTTCTGTCTATCTCTATGAGTTGTCGAATTCCACATACAGGACCACGCGGACAGTGGCTTGCAGAGCATCGGCAAAATGAATCTCCAGACTTATGTTGCCTTGTTTAATAAGCTGGAAGGTCCCTAATTAAAAATGTCTGTCAGGGTGAGATCGAATCAAAATAAGGTGTAGTCTTGAGCGTAGACTACTCTAGAAATGATATTTCCCCCGTCTTGGAACTGCTGACAACGATGACGGTAAAGAGAATCGTGGTAATGGTAAATGTAAATCAATGTAAATCCGTAAGTATCCGTTTTAGTCAAAGTCTGGCTGGAACGTTTTGCTGGGGATCTGCTTGCCGTCTACGTTCTAAGTCACAAAGTTGATCTTGAAGTGTTGGAAATTAAACGGATTCTTCGTGATGTTACTATTCAGAGTTTCACTTTCGACGCTTACAATCACCAGTCTCTTTGGCATCTGTCCCAGAAACATGTTGTCTTGGGACTTGATTGTTGTTTCCCATCGGTACCGTATCAACTTTGACTTCTACTCTTCTGATGGGGGATTAACAGTTTGTCTTTTCCAAGGTTTTGACGTGTCCAAAATCAACTGTACCTTCCTGACAAACTCAGATTTTTAATTTTGATCTTGAAGCCATCCGCATAATCCATCAAAGCAAAGAGTCTCTACTCCTTCTCAATTTTATCTTAAGTTCAACTTAATTCAGTAAATATTTTTCATCTAAAACAAATCCAACTGTAGATTTCACATCATCTGGACCGCTTTACTTTCGTAAATCAACAACATTATACTGACGAATCCTTTGTTACGTTCGTTCTCTTTCCTTGGTGCCCCGGTGTAACTTTGTACCACATGACTCCAGTCAGTTGGGAAGCCTTGGCGGCTGGTACGTAGCTCAGTAAATTTTCCAAGTAGGTTCTGTATGGGTAAACTCTTGTAGGTGGAGGTACCAAGTATTTGTTGTGACTCACACTTATGTCACTAAAGAGAGAATGCATCCATCGGTTAACAGGCCAATTTTTGCCCGTCGTCTTTGACGATCTGTGATTCTATGAAAAAATGGATATTGGACAAAATCAATGTAATGTTCTATGGCCCACTCACAACGAATTCGTATTGCCCTTGGTCTGTTGAGGATGTGGTCAATCCTTAAATTTGTTTCCAAAAGCCATTCTCTACACTAGTCTGGGTAGGAGGTAAACCAAACAAATCAAATTCCGATTTCGTACATTCGCACGATTGTGGGTGTACAAAGGCCATCTTTTATCCAAAGATGTTGTTCGATGTGTCTGCTGCCTTTTCCGATTGCATGTATTTTATATTTTTGTATCCGATGAATTTGTTCTCCAAATTGCTCCCGGCCGTTTTCAGTCTTGACTGGGCCGCTTGTTTGATCGTTCCTTGCACCACGTCTCCTGAAATGTTCAACCCGGTCTTCAAAGTTTCTAGCTCTAGCATTTTAGCTGCTTTCTTGAGTAATGGCATGACAACTTCGAAAAGTCCTCCAAATACACTTCCCAAGCTATATTATCTTCTGATCACGACTTCTGGCATATACGGGGTACTATTCTCAACAGTGACACATGTACATGATGTACATCACCCACCATTATTGATTCCACCAGAGGGCAATACACGTACAACGAATTGAAGCCTTGATTGACGTCTGCTACAAAGTTCGCTACGTGATTTCCAGTTTTAAAAGTTGTTTTGTTGAATCCCAACATGTTCGACAACACTGGACTGAGGGCAACTTGGGTGTTGTCTTTGACTGTTACTAGTATTTCAATTTTTTGGTTCACTTCGTCTAAACCGATGTCGAATTTCTTTCTGAGTTTCGTTATGTGGTTTTAAGCCTCGATCCCTTTACAAATCCTTTTCACTGAAAGATAGTAGCCTGCTTGCAATTCGGTATGATCTGTCTGTAAATCGTTACCCTTAAAAAAATGAACGATATCCCACACATCCTTTTCTTGGAATTTGTACCATATTTGGGGATATTGTATTTTGGCTATTTCGATTTCCCATGAACCATTATAGTCCAGCATCTGAGGTAGTCTTGTCGTGTATCGAGTCATGGTCTTGTTGGAAAAATAATCCATGGAATTTTTAAAATGAAAATGCTGTTAACCGTGCCAACCGTGAGGTGGTAAATGCTGACTACGATGACGGTATAGAGAATCAAGACTTGCCACAGATACACCAGTCTGAACGAGATATCTTGTTTCTTAATGCAATCCAAGAGGTACGACTGACCGTGTCGCTCGGTTGTATTGGATAGAATTAGTCCTTTCACAGACACGCCTCGCTTTTGTACGTCCGAATTAAAGAACCAACTGTTAAAGGACTCGGAATAGCCCAACCACTTGACAAGATACTGTGTTCTTCTTTTTTTATCTTGTACACGTCGCCCTTTTGCTGTCTTTCTGTAATGATTCGGCAAAATGTCCCTTCCAACACATCTCCGTGGTCCTCTTCGACCATGTAGACGGGATTCTATTTGCACTTTTTCGGGGACGTGCCATACATTCTTTTCATGAGTCTGGTTTTGGTTTGCCCACGTCACTTCCGCTGTGATCGCTGTGGTTGTACGAATCCACCATGTCATCGAAAAAGTCGAAGGAGGTTCAGGTTTCTCTATAGGTGAACTATTTACACATTTTTGTTCTTGAGTGTCATGTCGAAACGTTCGACGATACTAGCATTGATTTCTTCGTTGCGTGTCGTTTAGAATTGAAAGTCATGATTCTTGAGAAAGGTTTGCCACTGTTAATCGATACCAAACACGAGTACTTTTCTTCTGGAAATCTTCTTCTCGTCGGTTTATGTAGCGTATGAGTCTTCTTTGAGATTGTATAGAGTTTTGGTTAGAATTTATCGAGACAGCTA
>JAULBM010285772.1:0-16228 GCA_032357055.1 Geukensia granosissima | reverse complement strand
TAATCAATAAAATTATCACCATCGATGCCTTACAAGCAGGAGAGTTCTACAAGATGGCTATCTACATGAAATTTGAACATTTCGATTTTTGCACAACCTTGTGCATTTTACGCAAGGACTTTTTGTATTAAAAGTTATTTATTTTTATTTACATAGGAATGATTTCTTATAGGAAACCAGTTTATTACAAAGGTGATATTTCCCTTTAATGTTAATATAACGTTGAACATATTTGCCTGTGAATTGTGAAGCACGGTCTTGTAGTGTCATCTTTTGAATGACCTGTTATCCTCTATAGTGAAAGTGGTTTTCCAGACTTCTGAAACACCGGAAAACTTGGCGAACTAGGAACGGCAGACATTATATCCATAACTGACGTTAGGTTATCTAGTTGTTTGCATTGCAGACATAAAGGTGTGATGTTACCTAGACCAAACCAATGTTTTATGTATTAATAATATTCAGAAAAATGCCATCTTTGTACTAGATAATAAAATAAACATGCACAAACGTAAATTAAAAATCATATCAGTGTCCAAATAGTCTGTGACAACAAAAATTTGATAAAAAGTTTGATGAATCATGTTTAGACCAAGATATATTTTGATACCAGTTTCACAATGAGATGTGATATTGTCTACTCGAAATTATACAGTGTTTTTTTATTTGCAACAGTTCTAACTCTCACACATCAGAATTGATAGGTTCTTGCACCTTTCATAAAAAAAATCTCTCCAATATGTATAGAAATCCGCCCCACAATTTCAATCCCATTGGTCCTGAATCTTGTTTGTTATTCTGTTTTATATACACTTTATAAGATTGAGTGTTAAAAGGGGCACAATTTTAATTATCTGGATAAAAGATTTATTGTACTGTCAGTATCATATAATTATTGAAATATGTTTATGTTTTTTGAAATAAATTTCCTGTTAATCCACTGGCAAAGTGCTTTAATAATTCACATGAATGAGGTATCATTTTTTGTAAGATTTCACTGAGATGGGGAAAATACAGAGAACAGCGATATGAAGTCTTTATTCTTACTTATGTAAGACTAAACCAATTTGCTAAAATTTATGCCAATCACAAATGAGTAACAATATCCAGTCGATTAGCATCTGTTTGTTTCTGAAGAATTAAATTTTACTGTTCATTAGTTTAGGCCGATAGCTACTTAAACTCTAACAATAGATTTGGATCACTCTATTATACGAGGCGAAAAAGTTCAACCAAAATTGTTTACAATAGTTGCAAGTTTTCAAAAAGTTATTTAAAATCATCAAAAATTTTTAGTTGGCGTTTAGCGCGATCGTTTATAAAAGCTATGTAAACAGTTTCAAATTAACGAATATATAAATATTTTTTCACAAATTCCTTCAAAAGGTTCTTACGGTAGGTCTCTTTAGTTTGGTATCTCCAATAATCAGGATCACCGATTTCCATGAAAAAAATTTCTTTTAAATATTAAAATGTCAATAAATATATGCGCGAAATTTGGGCTCCGTTCTTTGTTGCATTGCTTCGGGAAAAAATTCCAATATAAAAATAGGAGATGTATGATTGTCCATGAGACAGCCACCCACCAAGTGACAGTAGAATTTTTACTTCTACAGGTCCATTATAGCCTTCAACAATGAACCAGATCCATACCATAACGGAAGCTGTAAACAATGTTGACATAATTTCCCTGCTTATCACACATGAACAGTCAAATTTTCCCTGTAACTTGATTTTCTTAAATAATTATTTGTTAGTTTGATAGATTGGGTCAATCTCGAAGTGTATAAAAATTACCAATGATGTATTTTTTCAACTCACAGATTTAAGAGTTAACAACAACAACAACAAAAAAAAACCTAAACAGAAATATTTATGACATCGAAACTAAACGGGGCAACCATTAACAATGAACTTCGGTCTTATAAAATTGAATCGTTGCAAGCAATATCGCGAGGGCGTTCTACCGGTTACCTTTCGCGCGATACAATTTGGACAAAACTAGTTTTGTGTCTTTAAATTTGGCCTTAGGGAACCGTCATTTTATTTTCTTTGGAAGGAGGTTGGGGTATAATGGCATGAGGATCTCATTAATATAAATGTCCTTACATGAAATTAAAATACATATTCATACACAAAGCAGATAGAACGTAAATATTCAGCCCCTAGGTTTACTGGGCTCCACTCAGTGTATTGTAAGAACGTAAAAAAATCCCTTCCTCCTGACAACGAATTAAAAATGGTCGTCCACTTATACGCTAATGCTTTATTTGAGAAGAAATGATATGGACTAAAAGTCGAGGACTTAACGCCACATCAGCACAAAATAAAAAAATCTTAGAACATGTATTTTGAAATCATCCCTTTAGAATAGTTCAATTACCTCTCTTGACCAGCTCTTGATGAACCTAGAAACCGATCAATAGTTTGGGATCTGGAAAAACCAGAATTATAAAATTGGTTAAAATATTTTTCCGGAAAACTTTTATAATGTATCAGGATGAAAAAAACCTTTTCTGTTCCCGACTTCTGGGTTTGTCAGGATTTTTTTATTTTCACTTTGGATTTTAGTAGCTAATATGATGATCACATTTCGCACGTTTTAAAATCCAATAAAATTACAAGTGGTCAGCAAATCAGTCGAGGGGTGATTATTGTTAAGACTTGCTGTAAGGTTTTGTTTTCCATGTCTTCCATGCACGATTTGTAGACGTTCATCTCATGAATATTTGAAAGAGAGATAATTTGATCGAAATAGCTATCAGCCACGAAACATAAAATACACTTTTGGTTCACTTTCCATTATATAGAGAAAACTATTTTACAGTAACACAACTTATCATACATATACATAGAACAATGGGTATACCGACAAATAATCAAGCTATTCTTACAGTGTTACCGAAAAGAAAAAAAAAGGTTCTACTGCAAAAGATAAAGGTTAAAGCGGGCAATTTAAATATTAATTATTTGACTTCGGACTGGCAAATGAGATATGTGGTGGATTAAACTAGTTCTCTTTCAACGAGGGGTTAAAAGAAGTAGTCAGAAAAAAAATAAAATCAAAGAAAAAGCAGAAAAAAGACGAATTAAAAATCAAACAAATCTCACCAAATTCGATTAGAATGAATCTGTATTTGGCTTCCCATTTTGATTTGTTTGCATTTGACTGCTTCTTTAATTTTGCTTTGTTTGGATCTTTGACTTCTTATGTGTTGGTTATAATGTTACTGGTGAGAGGTTATTTCTTGTACATATAGCATGCCAACATTCATCATTTTTATTCAACATTGAAATGTGTACTATGTATAAGGTATTTGCTATGTAAACTGCTTTACCGGTGATCATTTTTAAGGGTGGTCATTGATAAAATGATAAGATTCTTGGCAGTAAATAATTATAATGTGCTGAAATACAAATGAAATGTGTTTGAATTAAGAATGTAACAGGGTATTCACGTAAGGAAGGATCTTTATAGAATCTAAAATTAAACAATAGAAGGAACTATTCTGAAATATTGCCAATTCTTCCAGAAAATGATGTGATAAGCATAATTTATACAGCTTGTGCAATTTGATATTATTGCTGTTTAGATGTTTCATGTTATTCTATGATGAATCCACATTTCTATGAAATAAATCGACAAATTTTAATTCGTGTTTATTCATTATCTTTGCAAACAGCAAGACAAGTGTCCTCCGCACAAGCTAGGGAAGTTAGTTCCTTGGCAGACATATAGACATTCTCCGCCAATTCTTCCACATCTTCTCTCATCTGAAATTTATAAATTTGACCATCATTAATAACCTGTGTTATATGCAGGAAAAGATGGTCTGTACAAGGGAAAACAACATGACTAGATTTTTAAGTTCTAACTTACAAGGTAATTCTTAATGCTGTTTTTTGAAACAACTTGGTCGATGCCAGTCTTGGTGGACCAAAGGGTATTTACGAGCCTGGCTATTAGACCTGTCTTGCTTTAATATAATCACACATTATTTATAGATTTTGAGGTATTACTTTATATTCTGAAATTACGATGGAAGCTTCATATCTTGCAATATAAACGGTATATGTTCTTTCGGCTGGACTTGATTGCATATTTCGGTTTGTTTTCATAAGACTACTTCTGTTTACTATGTTTTGAACTTGTCATCCTAAGCATTGCTTCTAATTTTTCTGCTGAGAGGTTTCTTCTGGAAACACATGTCCAGCTTAATAAAATTCAACATTTTTTTTCTAAAAACCAGGCTGGGCACCAGCGTGGTCTCCAGGGCTCGATCAAGATCAAGCGGGATCAATAGGTGGCGCATACGTGGAACACATTTATTGAGGGGTTGTCAGTTCATTACACGAAAAGCCTGGCCGTGAGCCATAGTGGTAAGCGTGGGTGGAGAATGTCACGCGCCATGCACATAAAAGATCCCTTTCGTATATTTCGAAAAAGAGAAGGCTCATGCTATTACTAAAGGTTTAATTGTTTCTCCCTACCACCCTCCCATTCTCCAAGGCAACCAAAAGCCGTTTTCCTGTTATGTCCCATTCCGACCTCACTTTTGATTATTTTGAAAATTGTTGAACTTGATTTCGTCCTGAATATGCATGAGATATTTGCCACTGGACGTTACGCAACCAACAATCAATCAATCTAATAAAAAACAAATTCCCTTATTCAGTTTGTTTACAAATCGGAAAAATCGACAAAACTTGAAGCCCCAACCTATCTCTTTTCAGAACGATTCTGCTCATTTTGATTTCAGTAAAGGTACGTTTTGAAAGCATGTTGGATTAGCCGTGACGATCATAATTTTGTTTAACGATAGGAGATGGTTTTAAAATTTATAGACACCTATGCATAGATGCTTAAAACGTCAATTTTTTAGTGCTGAATTTTGCAGAAATACCATTTGAACGACCATAACAATACGTTAAACAATGGTGAAAATTCATTGAATGCTTTACAGAAGTCCATAGAAGGTTCACAGATGTCGGAAAATTCTTAGCACTATCAATTTTATATTTTCACTGGATTATTTCCAATAAAGTTCATGTACACAGGTTTTGTAATTGTTATTTTAGATTTTACCAAAAAATTTTAGCAAACCAACATTTCACTTTACTGTTTTAGCGAAATGTCTGTCAAGATCTTCATGATCCTTAATGCTTGATTTTGTAATAGATAAACACTTGTCTACTTTCATAGTTAACAAAAATAACTACCTGTTATTGGTGCACAGCATGACTGTCCTGGTGACGAACAAAATCCACTGTAATACTTCCGATTACCGCTACAACGAAAAAACACGTTTTGGCAAAAACCACCTATTGCGCCACAACAGTTGACTTGTCCGACTATGCCGGCGCCCGCTACTGCATCTGTTCCGACGTTTGTTCCCCCGTTTGTGGCTGTAAAATGAAAAACAAACGACTTGTGTACAGGTATTCGATCAACGTTATCATCCCTTTTTGTCGCTTTTTAAAGAAAAATGTTATCATAATTGAATGACGATTAGTGATGCATACATAATCCTGAAAATTTATATATGTTACCATTTTTTCTTTCATATATTCAAAAAAAAAAAAGGAAAAGAAAAACTGACGCAATGTTTTTTGTTTGAACGTCTTGAAATGAATGACAGATTATCCAGGGTATGACTTACCTATCATTTTATGTTATGATATTGTTCTGCTACTGCATATGGACCTTAAATTTCCAGCATTCTAGAGCATTCTAGTTTAAATATATTTTCAGCATTATCAAATTTGAGAAATTCTGTAACTAGTTTAGCAGTCGTTGTAATGGCATGTCGTGGCATATTGGGCAGCTAGTTTTATAGGTGAGTATAATTAAGAAATAAACAAACAGCATATCACAAATAATTTTAGTCCTTTTGGGAAAAAACATCGTTCAAATATTCTTAATAGTGTCAGAGAAGATGAGAAAAAGGAAAATCCTTACGACCGACAAACGTAGAACTCCTGTTGATGACAAAAGCCCAATAAGGCCTCTGGTCAGGTTGGTAAAAAGGCAATCAAGAAGCTGTTATGAAATCCGTTTTATTAATTGGGCAACATCTGTCCTCATATAACCTTCAAAGAAGTGAGTCGTATCCTGCTAGAAGGACATGGGTATTCCTTAAAATTAAGGTAATTTCAATATTTTTTCCTTATTTTGTTTTCAATGTCACATTTTTAGTAACGGACCGACTACTGTCCTCGTAATACCAATTACGCAATCTTTGCGTGGTCGTAAATGACGTCTTGATCAATGAATGTAGCCTGAACATTATCGTGCTCAAATTTCGTTGCATTTCTGACACTGTTAATCATTACCGTTGTAAAAAATCCTAGTAATTTTAAGCAGGAACAATGAACATCCCCTTATTTAAATATTTAACATTATTTCTGTATATGACAAGATATAAGGAAATAGTAATTTCTACGGTCGAGATAGTTAAACCTTCAAATTTCTAGCCATGGTGAGAGACTATGAATAAACTATTATCAACCGCTTACACTGTTCTTCTAATGCAAAATACAAAATTACCAATGTTAAATAAATATGGAAAATTTAGGTATGCTATATTTACATTTCAAGTAACAACCTTTCATCAGTAGCATTAGAACCGAAACATAGGATGTCAAAGAATAAAATATAGCGAAAGAAACACTCAAATCCAAACAAATCGAAATGGGAAGCCAAATCCGAAGGCAGGGACCACTACTAAGTGGTCAAGGCCTTTCCGTATTTCATTGTTTTAACATCTGTTATTACCCACATGTAGTATTGGTATTAACATTTTCGACAACCGGTTGGAATTAGTATAAGAATAAGAAAAAAAAATTTTTAGATGTTTTAAGCCCCCAAAATAAAAGGATGTGGTATTTTTTAAAATTATTCTTACCTGTCGAATGAGTAATACCTAACAATAAAAGGAAACTGACGGCAGCAGCAAAAAAGCTCGACATTCTTCTCGTTATGATGTATATAGATGTGAACAGTACAGCTGTGAAGACAAACACTATGTCCCCTCTTTTATATACCTCAGATCCTTACAAAAACATTATAGATTGTGTAGATTTATCTTCTTTTTATTATATTTACAAAAGAAAAACAGATATTTTTAAATTCTATATTTAAGCAGAAAAAGATACGATAGAGGTTAAAGGTTATATAACACTCATATACACCATTTGTTTGTTTAAAATTGGAAGTTATCTTGAGTGAAACATGATAAAAATAGTTTCCATATGCTTTGTCATCTTCACCAAACATCAGATAAAAATATCTCCTACGATTTTGACAAATAATATTTGTAACGATCTGTTGATTTGTGGTTGATAATGTGGTTTTCTACTATCCATCAGATAGCTGCCTTTTTAGTGCGATTTATTGTATTTTGAAAAATAAACTGATCTTGTTTTAGACTTCTAATATTTTGGCCCCAGCGAACCTGATGAAGATGTTTTTTCCAGAAAAGGGCTGTAATACGCAAATGCATTTAATAAATGATTAGTTTGTAAAAAAATCTAATGAGGAAAGGGTTGCAGTCTTTTGGCGTTTATTCCATATTCTTACTTCCACAGCCTTATTCCATATCCTTTATTCCTTATCCCTATTCCATATTATTTATTTTCTACCATTTTTTCCATATCCTTTATTCCTTATCATTTATTCCATATCCTTTATTCCTTATCATTTATTCCATATCTTTATTCCATATCCTTTATTTCTTATCCTTATTCCATATCCTTTATTTCTGATCATTTATTCCATATCCTTTATACCTTATCCTTATTCCATATCTTTTATTCCATATCCTTTACTCCTTAACCTTTATTCCTTGTCCTTTAGTTATATTCGGAAAAGGGTGTTTCAGATGCTGTTAATTGATTGTTGTATTTTGTAACATTTCGATATGAGAAAAAAAGATATAGCATAACCATATTGGAAAAATGATATATAATAACCAAATTTTCCATATTTATTTAAGTTGGTAATTTTTCATACATGTATATGTTTGCTAGTGTTGGATAAAGAGGTATGGCCATTTTCCAAATATTTAGTTCACTAGTATTAAAAGGAATAATATGGAATACATGCAAGAAAAATACAATTATGAGTTGTCAAAAAGAACCGAACTTTTGTTAATGGAAATGCTAGTGTAAATCATTTTTAAACTTTTCATTAATTTTGCTGACTTGTTGAAGGAATAATTTCTTACTGAACTTTGCTTTTGACACAATTTGCCAATATTGTCGCTTTTTAATCAATCAATTTACACGAATTAAACTAACAATCAAAACAGTATTCATATTTTGATAAATGTTTTATAAACACTCCTTTTCCCGGCAATTGACTTTTCTCTGGCGGGAAAATCTTAACTAGGTACCATAAAATCACCTAATGGACTGTTCTAAAATCAAAGTTTATAAAGCCACACGATTCAGCATTCTTGGTGTTGATTCTCACATAATCAGTCACGTGGGTGTCATCGATGCAGCAACACGTGTTGCCGAGCAGGAACTTCGACCGTAGTACAACGTGGAGTGATGGAGTAATGACCAACTCCTTACATCGCCCTCGACACAGTGACCCACTGGCAACCAGCCCTGCTGCAGTGTGTTGAGGTAGGGCGCGGCCATGAAAATCACTAGACAGCGGAACCGGTCTGCTCTGTTCAGCACCGTGGCCCTGAAAAGTGCCATTGTAGCTCAACTAAAACCATCAAGTTACAAAAAGTCATCAAACAAACGCCATTTATATACAACGACAATTCATCAAGTCCAATCAGATACAACAACTCAACCTATCCTTCTGACCAAATTATTCCAATCAACGGTCCAACAAAAGTTACATCAATACCTTAAGTTCCGCCAGGGAACGTCCTACTGAGAGCATTAATTTGCTGTGTATGACGTTAAAAAACCATCAACCACCACCGCATTCTTGGTCAGTTCTGTGCAGGCCACTGCCAGAGTAACTTCTGTGGAAATGTCTTGTGATTTTGTGAGTAAATATTAACCTAAATTGTTCCAAGGATTAATTGTGGCCAGTGTGTTGGCAATGAATATTTAAAAGGAATAATATAGTAGACCATGGTGTTGGTTATAGTGCATGGAATTCGATGTGAAATTTAAATTGCAAGTGAACTATGGTGACATTGGAACTTTGTGATATTGTGCGTATATAACCTTGTTCGGGATTTAGACCGTTTGTTGGTCAAGAGAATATTCAGTCGTTATGCACGTTGTAAGTTTTGTAGAGTTAAGTGAATAGGACTGTTAAATAGCAAGTTTATATTGATTCCCTGTGTCTATGGCAATTCCATCGTTTAATAGAAAGGTCATTTTATGGATTAAGTGAAAATTGGTTCCCTGTGCTTATTGTGTCTTTACGGGTTAAGTGAACGTTCCAGGTGACACCATTGTGTGCAGGGGAATATCATGTATTGTGATAGAATCGTTTAACAAATAGTTTTCTCAAGAGAAGTTGCTATTTTAGTATTATATTCATTATATTTTTGTATTTTCTAATTTAGCTTCAATTTCCTGTGTTATTTACGTCACCTTGAATTCCCGGGGTAACCTGGTAATGAACCGAGAGATTGAAGTGAGCATTCTTTGAGACCCCAGACCTACACGTTACAATCTGAACGGTTTCACATGTATTATTTGCATTTTAGCGACATACCGTTTTGGTTCTTGTTGAAACGATATTTGTCAGTCCTAAAAGGCCATGTGAGTATTTGCAATCAATTGGCGTTTGTCGTCCGTCAACCCACAATTCGCAGTTCAATCTTTTCCTCTGACCAAACTTTAGTGGAATGCTCCCTGGACGTTCCCCTTTCAGAAGTTTATCCATCATCCTGATCGGCCATCCAATATGGCCCCCGTTACAAAAAATAGATCAAAAGGGGGTTCATGTATTAAAAAATCTTCTTGTCGGAAACTGCTGAGCCAATTGGAACAAAAATTAAGTAGAATGGTCTTTAGGTGGTCCCCTCTAAGAATTTCAACCGGAGTGCCAACCGACCAACCAAGATGGCTGCCAGAGCCGTACTTTTTTTAACACGAGCCCCTTTGGGAAATTCACTGAAAAATCTTCTTGTCTGAAACTGCTGAGCCAATTAGAACCAAACTTTAGTGGGATGATCCTTAGATGGTCCTCTACCAAAATTATATTCGGCAGCTCACAGACCAACCAAGATGGCCGCCACAGCCGAACTTAGTTCAACAAAAGACGCTATGGGAAATTCACATAAAAATCTTCTTGTCTGAAACCTGTGAGCCAATTGGAACCAAACTTTATGGAATGGTCCTTAGATGATCCTCTACCAGAATGGTATCCGGCATTTCTATTGACGAACAAAGTTGGCCGCCACAGCGGAACTTAGTTTTACATGAGACCTTACGGGAAATTCACTTAAATATCTTCTTGTCTAAAACTGCTGAGCCAATTGGTACCAAACTTTATTAGAATGGTCTTCAAGTGGTTCCCTCCCAGAATGTTATCTGGAATGCCAACCGACCAACAAAGATGGCTGCCACAGCCGAACTTATTTTAACATGGGACCGTATGGGAAATTCACTTAAAGTCCTTTGATGGTCCTCTACCAAAATTATATCCGGCATCTCCTCAGACCAACCAAGATGGCCGCCAGAGACGAACTTAGCCTGACATAGGACCCATCTGGGAAATTAATTAAAAATTCTACTTCCTGAAAATACTTGCTCAATATGAACCAAACTTGTGTGGAATGGTCACTTGGCGGATGCCTTTCAGAATTATATCCAATGACGTTGCCTGCCAACCAAGATGGCCGCCTTTCAGATGCACAGGTCTTGTATCATTTTAACCTAAATTTCACGCACCAGTGACTTTGCTTACATTTCGCTCTCTGCTTTATTTCTCAAGTACTGTACATAATATGAGTGTCATACTTTACCTTTACATAATCATTTTGTGGAGTACAGACCAGATGCAGAAATCTTGGATCACTATGACCTACATTTCACATATTTTATATGTATATTCATATTGGGGAGAACAGTGGAGATGTACAAGTCTAGGTTCACTTTGACCATTACATTTGACGCTCCAGTGATTTTGCATTAAGTTAATTTTCTGTGTTAGCTTAACTGCAGATACGCTGAAGTACATAAAAATAGAAACATAGACTTACATATTTAGTTCTAGATCTGTTTAGATATCAGATGTGTTTGGTGGGGCATTTGTGTCTAACAGACACATACATGGTATTTGGTTTGTATTCTTTATAAATTATTACTGATGCATAATAATGATTAATTGTCATTTTCTCCAATAATAACTATAATCAGAATATGAATTTAGCAAAAATTGTCCTATAGCCTACAACATAAATGGGACAAGTTTAATCTGCCGAGTACAAACATATGCAGGTGGGGCAGGCTGTAGAGTCCGCAAGCTGCTTTTTCTATTTTTGACATTATAGATCTTCTCAACTGTAATCCAGATAAGCGATGACAGGCTCCTTGGAGCCTCTAGTTTTCATAATTCTAAAAATACACAATTTATGTACCCTTAATGTCGGTAATAAAGCAGAGTTAATCATTAAATTCATTTAACTTTCCCGTTTAATGTTTGATATACATGCATGATTAATTGTTTTCTGTTCGCTATTTCTAAGTCATGTTGTTAAGTGTTTAACGGAAAATGCATTGTTCCTTGTTTTAAACACGGTACATGTCCTTCCCGTGCTGGATTTAACTGCCTTTTTAGGCGTGTTTTGATAAATGTTTATGTTTCGATCTTGGCTTTTGTTTAAATACTAATCAGATGTTACTATTAAAGACGCGCATATAGCATATAAAAACTCATCATACTTATTGTACATATGTAAATTTACTTGAAATGTGACGCACGATTAGTTTGTATATTTGGTGTCCCTAAATTCCGTTTTGAAGTATAAAATATTTAACCTTAAACAGCTACCACTAGTGTTTACCCGGAAAAATTCAGTTACAGGCATCTAGCCTTTATTTAAAATTTATGACGTATTTTTGTTTATCCATAAATTCTGATTCATAACCTATTGCTGGTATTTTATCCCCGCGCTTTGCTATCATAATTTAGCATTTTGGCGTACTTACAACCGTACATAAATGTTCTGGGTGTGCGTTATGGAATAACGGTTGAAATGGACTTCTTTTAAAGTGAATTTGGGCTTATACAATGAATTATGGTGAAATAAGACGATAAATCATCAAGAAAGAAGAATTTTCACCCCTGACGTAAAAAGTGTATTAAATTTGAAATTCAAAAGATACACAACTAATTTGAAATTGCATGCAATGATACATTCTAACATCTGCGACATTATTGCAATAGAAAGACACGAAAAATAATATGTTCTCCATTCGATACGAAAATTTATAATTACAAAGAAAACATCATTATTTGATATATTTTGTTCTACAAGTAATGTTTCATAAATGCGCCGCTTCATACTGATGACTACGGCATCTATTGTTGCTTCATCAAGTTATGGTAGGCAGAAGTTAAAATTTCGACTGTCACTTGGTGGGTGGCTGTCTCATGGACAATCATGCCACATCTACTATTTTTATATAATTCAGTTTAAGTGCGATAGATGAGAATGACACTTTGTTAGTTGACAGCTTTAAGTCGAAGCCGACGGGCATCACGGCTTTTCTATGACTAATATGACTGAATAGGACATATATTACTAAATATATAATACTGATAAGTTCTCATGTCTATTATGGAACTAATTTCATTGGGATTATTATTGATTTAATATTGAAATCCATACAGAGCATTGTAACGTCAAATTTATTTATTATTCGGCTTTAATTTTAGGCTGTTATTAATATGATCAGTTTCTACTAAACATAAAAAAGGAAGTTGTTTTAATCCACAAAAATCTATCTAAAACATGTCCTTCAAGCCGATAAGAGATTCTTCGATGATATCTTGGTTGATATGGAAAGAGACATGATTAAGGTTATTGCATTTCCCGTTCCACGTAAACCTTGATATCATCCCGAGACCCCCATATCAGCCCATAAAGCTATAATGAGTAAAATATTATTATTACAACACAATATTTATCAAATGCTAGTGTGCCAATTTTAACATGTTACTTCACGCAATTCATCAATTATTAAGACATATTACTTTTATCTGTGGTATTGCTACAAATTTCTTTGGTACTCCAAAAGGTCATGCCAACTTTGTAGATAATATGGGAAATTTTTTTTTCGGAAAACATTTGAAATTGTACTTGATCTTACTGCTGTTTTGTTTATAATGAATAAAAAGGGCAAGTATTGCGGTCTTTGATTTATTTGTCTTTGATGTTACTAAATTTCAGAGTTCTAAATTCACTATATAAATGATAGATGAAACACGTGTAAGGGTTTGTTAATGTAGCTTAAGTTGCTTCTAACTTACAGTGACTTTTAGATACTTTTTATATAGTAACAATTGCATGTTACTTTCTATATCAACTCTCGTATCATCCCTGGTCCAGTATCGTCGATGTAGCCGATATGGGGGTCTCTAGATGATACCTGGGTTGAAATGGAAAGTGGTAACTACTTGTTCTTTTCCATATTAAACTAGGTATTATTCGAAAATTCACTATATCGGCCCTGACGACTTTAGCCCGAGGGACAATATTAAAATGATATCACGATTGATATGTAATGGGACATGTTATGATCGATTTATCACATATGTTTGTACTTAATATGTTTTGATAATGTATTAATTTCTTTGACTATTCAAGGAAAATTATTCTTTTACACATGCAATTAGAGAAATACAGTAATATTAGATTTTAACCGTTCATAGTCAAACCAAGGCAGTACAACCGAAAAGTACAATAAATGTTACTTCATAAAGCTATCTGATAGCGCGTGAGGGCCGAAATAAATTTTCAACGTAAAACCATATCGACCCTGAAAGCATAATTATTCATTGCCTGTTTTAGTATTGGCCTTCATATTCCAGCTGGTACTGAACAAAAATATATACGGAACCAATAAAGTAACATCCAATTCAAATCACGGATTTTCATACCATGGGATTCTACGGCATTAACCTGTCAAAACTGCATTAATAAATGGATTGAAATGGCGTATAAAGGACGTGATTTTAAGGATACGTTTATTAATTTTTTTATTCAATTTATTTTTGTTTTTCTTTGGGTTTGACTTTGGCCAACATTTTGTAAAGGGTTTGGATTTAACAATGCAAGTCTAACCCCATCAAATTTCCATGTACCTGTCACTTTTTTGTTCACATTTAAGTAGGGGGTATTTTTATATGTATTCTGTGAGATACATAGCTCGTTATAAAAGTGGAATTTTATGTAAAAGTTGTTGTGGAGACCTCTAGATTAGCATTTAAAAGTTTCTTCGCTATTTTTCAAACAGTTAACATTTTATCATTTTCTGTAGTTTTTATTTATCTGTGTATGTATTGTTCCACTACAGCTATCGCTTATGTCATAATTAACTAGTGCTATTATACATCTCAACTATCTCTTACTTTGACAATTTACTCTTCTCAACTATAAAAAGGTCAAATCAACATACCATAATAAAACACTATTACTTATTTAGAACGTATTTTAGACTATCATCCTTTGGAATTGTAAAAGTTAATGACTAAGACTATTGGGTTTTTTGGTTTAAAACCTAATTGCAGCTGCATACTAGTACAAAACGGAACCCTTCCGGAGCACCTGAACTCACCCTGGTTTTTGTAGGGTTCGTTTTACTCCAGCTTTAGTTTTCAGTGTAGTGTTGTGTGTTCTATGTTTGTCTTTCGTTTCATTTTGTTGGCCATGGTCTTGTCTGTCCTCGACTTAACGATTTATGTCTGTCCCTTTGGTATCTTCGAATTCCTATAACTCTGTTTAGTCCATGCCGGTCTGTATTTCTTCTAAATATATTGCAATTGCACTTACAAAGTACGAACCATTGTATGGAAAGTTACAATAACAATCAAATATAAATGAAAAGGCGCTTTCAGATGTTTTTGGCCAGAAGTCATAAATGGAACAGACGATTTTACTAAAAGCCTAAATCAACTGTAGCAGATGTCCATCTCAACCGCCCTCAGTACATTGGTACATGCAATGTACAAGATAATCTCAGTAACCAACGTACACAAAAGATGAAATTGTGGTCATTGATTACACTTTGGATAGGGACTGTGTCAAAGGTTTAGAAACTACTATAATACCCCTAGTGACAGGGCTACATTGAAAACATCAGGGTATATATAATTACTTTTTCATGCAAATCCTCTAAGATTTATTGAATTCAGAACTGAAATATGACTCAGTTATTGTAATTAAGATGTAGACTTTGGCAAGATGTTTAGAATTTTGATAAATGATAGCTGATATACGCAGGTAGCTTAAGAGTACATTAGACTTAATAATTTTATTACAAATGCATGTCAATACGAGAATGATAAGATATGGGATACATGTAATGGAGCCTGCACTCCAACCATGAGGAAAGCAGAGGAAATATTTAAATCTTGAAGTCTCCACAAGGCCTTCAACAAGGATGGAATACAACTCCTTGTGAAAAGTCTATATCGTCCCAAATAAAAAAAATCGTGTATAGTAAAACTAATACTGCTCTCACCTAAATATAAACAAAAGTGCAAGGTAAAAAACAATAAACCCAAAGACAAACCTATGACCACCTATGACCACAATTCTTGACTTGGGACAGGAAATAAAACATGTTTTTGGACTATGCACTTTTGATCTCACATCTCACATAGGTATATTACACTGGACAATGCATATTCTTAGTTAGCGTGGATATTAAAATTCTGTGGGTAAGAAACGGGTTAAGCCCACCCCTAATTTTGCAAATTACAAGTTATCTCATGAACGGTTCAGATCCGTACCCCTAAACCATATATTTTCTTAGATGGCATGAAAAACAGGTTCCATTGGCATATTATTCTAGTAAATTACATTATTCTATCAAACACAGAAGTAAAATGGGAAAAATACAGTTTCTTGGGCTGGTTTAGATGAAACATTAAAACAAATACTGTAGGAATTTTTTTCAATGTCATATTTAGAATGACATTCAACCACAACCACATGAAATGAATGATTATTACAACATATTTACAAAAACAAAATTAAGTAAGAATAAGATTTATATGGCAAAAGTCAGAGAGCCT
>JAULBM010285762.1:0-16232 GCA_032357055.1 Geukensia granosissima | reverse complement strand
AGCCATGTTTGTTGACAGATCTGGACGAAATGAGCAATCTTTATAAAGTACCTTCCTTAGATGCTCCATATAAAATAATAATCCATTTGGCAAAGCTGTTTCAGAGGAGAAGATTTTTAATCTATCAGCCAATCAGAAACAAAAATCGTCCATGGCGGCCATGTTTTTTGTTTGAACGGGATGAAATGAGGCAACTTTATAAAGGACCTTCTAAAGATGCTCCATACCAAATATTAATCCATTTGGCCAAGCAGTTTCAGAGGAGAAGATTTTTAATATATCAGTCAATCAGAAACAAGAATGGTCCATGGCGGCCATGTTTGTTGACGGATCGGGATGAAATGAGGAATCTTTATAAGGGACCTTATATAGATGCTTCCTACCAAGTTTAGTTCCATTTAGCCCAGTTTCAGAGGAGAAGATTAAAATGTGAAAAGCTAACGGACAACGGATGGACGGACGGACGACGGATGCCAAGTGATGACAAAAGCTCACATGGCCTTTGGCCAGGTGAGCTTAAAAAAACCCATCAAAATTGGATGTGAATTAAAAAAAAACTGAAAAAAATATTTAAAAACCCCTTTTGACCCCTCATAAAAAGGGGGTGAGCTGGAATCCCCAAAACCAAACCCACACCAATCTCATATTAGGAATCAATGTATCAAAATATCCCGTTCTTCCAACAAAAGATACGTTGCGGAAACCTTTGAGTCCACAGACAGGTGCTGATGACAACGCCATAACATAATACATCTGCAAATTTTTTTGCAGTCGTATAAGAAAAGAATAACAAAGAGGCAAATTTGCTCCTCATAAAAACACAAAAAAGGTATTAAGATGATCTATTAAGAAAGTAGGAATAAGCATTTCAAGACACAGAGAAATGAAATTGCCCATGTAAAGCAATTTGATTTGCTCTTTTCATTGTTAAAGATTAAATATGGACTGCAAGATATAGAGTGATGATCATATACTGGCTAAATCTCATATTTCTACTAATTTAAAAGTTGAAAAAACAAAGGAATATATTCGAAGTTCACTGATTGGAACTAGAACAAAAATATGGCCGTCACATCAAACGACTTTGTTGGGTGGTCTTGTTCAGCTAAACACATTATATGAAACTTTTTTATTATTATAACATGAAAACAATTTCATAAAAATTGTAACACAATAATAATAATTGTTTAAAATTAGAAAAACAATAATAATCGAAAGAAAACTTCAATATGCAATTATTAACTTAGTTATATTTTAACAAAATTTTCAAGTTAAAAATAAACATGATCAGGTCACTTACAAAAAACTTAAAGATTACATTATTTCACACCTGACATAGATTTCTGTTCAAAGGGAAGCAGATGGGCCTCTTACAATTGTACACTGCTGTGATACAAACAACTATTAATACATGTTAACTTTGTTTTGATTCAGATAATAGACTTACAAATAAAATACCAAATCAGTACCACATAGCTATATATATATAGGTAAAAGGTAAGCAAAAAAGCAACCAAAGGGTTTGGGTGTCCAATAAATTTGCCAAGCAGTTTCACACAATATATGATCTTTCAGGAAATTGTTAATAAGGGTGATATGTTACTTATGTTAAACTGGAAGATAAATTTTGTAAGTTACCCACACAAAGACCATTCAAGCAAAGGCTTTGTTATAAGGAAAAGGGTTTTAAAAATATAGGAAACAGTGGCAATTTTAGGTAGCATATAAGGATGCATGCCCCAAAAATTTTTAAAGGACCATCTGAACAAAATATGCATGTAAAATACAAAGCTTTTACTAATTAAGTGTTGTACACTTCAGTGTCAGAAAAAAGTCAAACTTTCTTGGTCAAAATATGGAAAAAATTAAATAATGTTTTCAAAACTCTAACATAAAAGAAATATTTTAAACCAAAAAAAAGATCTTCTGAGTAAGTTATATGAAAATCCATGAAGATTTGGCAAAGTTTATTAAGTTTTAAAAAAAAAAAATTCACCTTAGCCATCACATCACTGCCAAAAAACAAAGAACAATTATCTGTCAAAATATGGATTTTTTTTTAATTTCAAAATTTTACCCTGGATGATTTAACTAAAATCATAAAGAAGCAACTTAGCAAGTTTCATTAAAATCTATGAAGACTTGACAAAGTTTTTCCAGTTTACAAAAAAAACCCTTTAAGATCAGGGGTACCCCGTTATAACAGTATAACACTCGACTTCCAAAAAGACTTACCGTTAAGTCCAACTATCTGTCAAAATATGGAAAAAATGTATAAAATTTTTCTAAATTTTTCCTGCTGATGAAGTTTCCTAAAAATCAATGAAGATTTGACAATGATATTTAAGTTTTAAAAACTAAGGATTAACCATTAATCAAGAGCAAAAAAAGTCCAAATATCTAACAAAATATGGAAAAACATTTTTTCTCAAGATTTTACTCTGGATGATATAATTACATCATAAAGAAGCTTCTGAGCAAATTTCATGAACTCCATGAAGATCTGACAAAGCTATTTGAGTTTGAAAAAACTTTAACCTGAGGTTAATAGGTGAGGAAGATGAAGAAGACAACAACAGAATTGTGACTACTACATGTATGTCTGGCCTACAAAATAATAGAGCTCTGTTGTTCAGCATTTATAAAGGAAAACTTGTCATGTATGGTTTTAATACATTCAGCAGTTCTCTATAAACGATTTCTTTATACATACAAGGCATACTTGCAATTGGGGCTGTATAAAACTAAGAGCCCAGTGGGAAACCATCGTGAATAATAGTCTGGTAACAAAATAACAATTGGTCTACGCCTCAGAAGAAACCTTCAGACCATGTTTGGTTTCAATCCGATCAATGCAAGTCATAAATATTTGATTATCATGCATGGATTGATGAACAAAGTTTGTGTAACAAAATCAGAATTTTTAAAAATAAGATTGGGTCTTCCTAGGAAGACAAGTGTCACCTGCCACAACTTAGTCTTGTGAGGCTATGACAGAAGGATAACTCATTCATAATTGAAAAGGAGATAGTGCAAAATAAGACTTGCTACAGAAGATTATATGTAGCTTTGGTTGAATTTTGTTGAGTGGTTATGGAGGAATGTTCCCCCACCCATTCATATATCGTATTTGGTAGTATCTACTTCGTATATATTATGCGCGATGACTTTTGTTAAGAATGTCCCAGTAAAGATCGTCATGATCAGACAAGTTTTCACCACTGTCCGGTAAATATGTTTTTTTGTTAGGGTGATTGAGTCTTCATTTCTTCTTACCGTTTTTGGCTATAGATTATACACTTTCTTTTACCCTAAAAACATTTCATGGGGTTAGGGGTGCGTACAATGTACCCCTAAGTTTGGTGGAATTCTGTTGAGTGGTTAAGGAGGAGTAGCTGATTTAGAATGATTACCCTCATTGTTCTGCAAACTGTCATGAATAAATGAAAAAATGGCCATCAAAATAGAAATTTTGAATTGGAACGACAATAAGGTAGGTATAGCAATACATTTGTGTATTAGACATGCTCTTGAAGATTGTGTGTTAGTTTGGTTGAAATTTGTTGAGTGGTTAAGGAGTAGTAGCAGATAAGAGATGTGTGACCGTGCTGCTGATGGCAACACAGACAATGGAAGCGATTCCTATGTTTCACCTTGCTATACAACAGGTGACACAAAAATGTTTAGACATTTCCAAATATTTTCTTCACCATAATAACAAAAGTTACATTCTCCATGTTCACTTGTAAATGTTTGTATCCAAAATGTTATCTACTGGCTGTTTGAACTTTAAACATTTTATGTTATTTTATCATTAATGATCACTGCTGGTAACAATATACACAGAAGAACCTGGTGTGTTTGGAATGTCGATAACTGAACCAATGTTTGGAATGTCTAATACCGAACCAATGTCTGTTGAGTCGTCTACAATAACAATATGGTGACCATCAAGTCCAAATTGTGTATCATGATTGACTTCTATTGTATACTGTATCTCCTCTTCTTGTGATGAAGTAATTGATGCAACAGCATTGGCTAAGTCTTGAATATTTAACCTTGGTTCCTCTTCCTGTTGCAAGGTTTCAGTCTTATTCTTTCTATGCCTTACAGGTTTTGGTTTCAAGTTGTCTGTTTCCTTTATTTTGTTCACACGACGTACAATTTTGTCTCCAGGCTGTATTTCTCCAGAAGCAAGTTTAACATTGATCTCATGTTTTCTAGATGTGCAATGTTTGGCCAAACGAGCTTTTTCTGCATAACGGCAATTGCAATAAGGGCATGAAAATTTCTTTGCATTGTTATCATGTTTAGCTCGAACATGGCGAGTCATTTGGGCTTCCAATATAAATTTTTTGTCACAGTGAGGGCAGGGATAAGGTCTTTCTCCAGTGTGTCCACGCATATGTCGTATATGTATTGTATTACTCACTGTTTTCTTCCCACACTCTTCACAAGTGTAGAACTTATATTTGAAAGTACTTAAGTCCATTTGATCGGAGTGTTTATTCAACAAATGATCTTGTATTCCAGCAGGAGAACGAAATGTTTCACCACAGAATTCGCATGTGCGAAGGCAATCCTTTGTATGAAGTGGTTTGTGGCAATCCAAGGTATACTTAGATTTGAAACACATTCCACATTCTTCACACTGGAAAGATTTTTCGGCATGGACTATTCGCATGTGTTGTGTGCATCGTTTTTTTTCTTTGAATCTTTTGTCACAATGATCACACTTGTATGGGGATTCTGTTTGGTGAATGTATCTCAGATGTTTCTTATATTCCACAGAAGTTGTGAAAGTGTCATTGCAAGTTTCGCAACAAATGACTGAAAAATTGTGCTCTTTTGCTTTATGAGACTGCAAATCTACTGCATTTGCAAAATTTTGTTTGCAAATATTACACTTTGTTGCATCTTCTTCCTCATTGTGATTTGCCATGTGGTCTATTAGCTCCTCCTCTGTTTCTAAAAAATCACCACAGATTTTACATGTTTTTTCATTCCCCTGATGGACAGATCTGTTGTGTTCTGTTAACTTCTGTATAGTTTCATATCCTCGCCCACACTTTTTACAAACAAAATGCTGAATTTTGTCTTTTCTGTGTTTCACTGTATCATGCTGATTTTTGTCAAATACACTTTCAAATAACAAACAACATTTTGAGCAAAATACACGATTGTCTTTATGGACTCGGCGAACATGCTCAAGTACACGTTCCCCATGTTTAAATTTCTGTGGACACAAGGGGCATGCAAATTTACATTCTGTTGTATGTGTTGTCTCATGCTTTTTTAATCTGTATGGAGTAATACAGTATTTCCCACAAGTTTTGCATGTCAATTCCTCCTTTCTATTATGGATAGTCATGTGATTGTCTAGTGAATTTTGAGATTTTAAAACTTTCAAACATAAAGTGCAAGTAAAGGCACTTTTATTTGTTGAAACATTATAAGAAGTATCTTTACATTCATCTGAAAGGTTGTCTGTGCATGTACTTGCATGTTTATTTGGACTTGAGGCAGTGGGAAAATTTTCACTAGATTTAGCAGTGTCTGATTTCTCATGGACAGACTGAAAATGTGGACAAGATTCAGAAGGCAAACTTTCTTTACATTCCATACAATACTCTGTAGTCTGGGAAACAATTTTATGTTGGCCTTCTTCATTGGTTTTACATTGTTCCTCTTTACAAGAATAACTGGCATTCTTATCAGAATTGTGTTGTTTTTCCAGGTGAATTTTCAGTTCATCAGTTGTTTCAAAAGTTTTTTGGCAAATAATGCAAACAGTTTCATCTTTGTCCATATCAACAGTATGTTTCTCGATGTCTGATGTTTTGTTATCATGAATTTTCATGTGATTGTCTAGTGCAATTTTTCCATTGAAATCTTTGAAGCAAATAGTGCACACCAAACTGTTCTGCAAATTTTCAGTTGTGTTTTCAATGCTGGTTTGGACCTTTGCTACAGTCCTACTGCAAATACTCATATGCTTATTAAGTCCTTTTGCAGCATTGAAGCCTTTGCCACACTTTCCACATTTCAAAGCATTCAGTATTTTATGAACCATTCTTAAATGCCTCGGATATGCAAGTTTACTCATTATTTCACCACATTTCTTACAGCTTACTGTATTAATATCAATGCTTCTATTTCTTTTTGCACAAAGAACACCCTTGTTTTCTTTCTTAGAGCGCTGACCTAATTTGCCTTCATTTCTTTTTGGTACATAATCCTGATCATTCTTGTCAATGGGTTCATAATCCTGATCTTGCTCATTTTTACTTTGTTCAAAATCAATTGGGATGTAATCCTCACTTTTGTCATCATCATAGGTCTTACTATCATCATCTTCATCAACTTCTGCACTGTCAGACAACATTTCATCAGATTCTGTTGATTTGTTCTTCTCCAGTTTTTGCCTTTTTCTTTTTCTAGAAACAAATGACCTATCCTCTTTTTTACTAGAATTCTTATTTATATCATGCAAGACAACTTCACATTTTGAGTTTATTTGTGATTTTTGTTTTGTCCTTAATGATTTTCTTAATGCACCAACTACAGTAGTTTGATGTTTCGAATTTCTCAACTGCATTTTCTCTTTGGAAGGTATTTCACTTTTATTGCTTTTTTTCATATTAGATCCTTCTTTGACTTCCTGTTCTTTATTTACCTGACTAATATCAGCCTCTGTTTTGAATTCTGTAATTTCAATTTCAGTCCTTACTTGGTAATTTTCTGAAAAAGACAAATAAAAAATGTTACCTTTCTGCTTCAACATTAAAAAAAAACTGTAATTTCAAGTTAAAAACTGAAAAGAATATGTATTGACTTCAGCTGGTTTGGATATTTGGATCTTAGCTTCCCTATGTCATTGTTTATTATGCTTGTGATGAGAAGTAACTCCTCGAAATGCAGATATATCATATAAAAATTCAATATATCAATTCAACATTGGTAAAACTTGGTATTTTTAGTCATACAAATGTCATAAAGCAGACTCAAAAAATTCATTAGAATGGATTAAAGTCAAGTGGTTTTAATTTTACTCTTTACTGGCAGATGACCCTACATCAGTTGTATTTAAAATCTTTCCATTTTGTAAAATAGTGATCTAAAAAGTCAAATATTTAAGCTCAATGCCCTTTTTCCATTACTTTTTATCTGATTCTCTAGACAAGATTTCAGTCTGCATGTATTGCATTAAAAAAATAACATGTTTGAAAACATCAAGAGTCAGCAAAGCAATATAATTGTGTTTGACATGCAGAAATATGCTACTTTTTGAACAATCAAAGACACTCAACTCTGTAACAACTGCTCTTAAGGTAATAAAAAACAGAGGTAAACAAGGTATCACCTATCTCATAATAGTAGCAAAATTTAGAATTATAAATATTGAATAATTCATTTTGTACTGTGGATAATATACATGAAATGTTCTAATTTTTCATAAAGGTTTCATAAATCCAGATTAAGTAAGAAAACAACAAGTGTGGATATTTTTAAAATGTCTTGCTTTGACCCTATAAATATGTGGGACCACCTACTCTTATTTAATATAAATATGTCATAACATAAGTACATTAAATGACTGATGTGCTTCACAAACTAAATCCTTAGTAATTGACTTATTGAGAAGGGACTAAACTATGACAATATGTTGCAAATTTTACACAGTAGCTCAACGATAAAAAGTGTTCAATGTCAAAGACATAAAGCAGAATTGTATGTACCCCTTGGAAACAATATTCAGACTCAAGTCTGTATATAATAGTTATTGAGAAAATAAACTTAAATGTGAATATATTGTAAGCCACCTGGGTATTCTGTCCTATACTGAGTGTTTTACATTGAAAATATATTTTGTATAGTTTTTATAAGAGTTTAGATCTGTATTTTTTTTTTAATTGTGTGATTTCGTTCATCAAAAAGGAACCTTGTTGTTTACTCTTGATACCACTTGTATAGTGAATAAAATATACTACTGCCTCCTGTTATTTTGTTATGGCCCTAATGGCATTCCATAGTTTTCATTTGTTCGAGCTTGAGTCCTGTGATATTATCAGTTATCTACGTTTATATCCATAGATATGGAGATTTTAACACCCTGAAGTGCCCAAGTACCCCCTGAGGCAAAGCCGAAGGGTGTACAGGGTACTGAAGGGTGTTAAAATCTCCATATCTATGGATATAAATGTAGAAAACAATTTTATCCCCTGGTCTTAGTCTAAATCGCACCTTTTAGGGACAAGTTGAAAGAAATGTTATTGTAAAAGTGACGTTTTTATTACCATAAAGCAAAATAAAGTTGAAATTTGGAAAATTTGGATATTTTTTTGCAAAGTGTAGGGTACTACCTTTGGTAGAACCCTACAGCTACCCAAATAAATGATGTTTATAATGAATACTACGAGAAACACATCCTACTTTGTTTTGCTGGTAAACATCATGCGCTGTAACGTAATGCGTAATGTGACGTCGACGTGGGTAATTTACTTAAATAGGTCAGGAATTCCATTCATGAAGATTTCGGTCATAAAAACATTTTCATCAAACAGTTGGATATGACAGTGATACAGAGAATCAAATGAGAAGTAAATGATATTATCTTATAACAGAAATACAAGTGCTTTAACAGAATTCAGTTTCCATTGAAAATCAAAGTGAATCCAAGTGTGGAGACAACAGTCATTCTACAGTGAGCGGGTACGTCACAAACCTTGCTAGCAACACATGGGTATATGGGTTAGCAACGCCCGGGTATATGGGTTTTTTATATACCTGACGTCAGCCAATCAAAATCCGAGATTTTTACTAAGCCGGGGATAAATGCTTTTCCATTTGTGTATATGTAGACTTGGCCGTTTTGCAGGTGTTTTGTCCGCTTGTAATGATAATAGTTCATTTAAGGCAACAGTAAATATTTATTTTGTTTTAACTTTTATCTTGTTCTGCATGTATACATCTATTACAGCTTGATGATTGTCGTAAACAATATAACAAAAATCCTATTAATGGTGTCCGACGTGGTGGGAGATAGCTTACTGTGCACAAATTCTAAGCTCTAAATTATTTAAGTAATTTCCTTATGATTCTCAACTATTATGATGTAATTTATGGTTTATTTCCTTTAAATCAGTTTGAATGTTGCCGCCTTCAGAGCTTTGGGCTATTTTCCATTTTTGACTGACGCTTATTTATAGTCTTTGGAAAGTATCACGAGACCAAATTGACCAATAAATAATTGTCCTTTTTGGGAGAACTGGAACTATAGTTTGGAAATATATGGAAAAAATAGCTTAAAACATTTATCTCAAATGGTCTGGTTGTTGTCCGTTATCTTAAAATAGCAGACAGAGGTAATATATAAATCTAACTCTTAAAATCAGAGAAAAATAAATAATCAGACACAGTTTCAACCATTGCGTAATAATATAACATATGTTACGCAAATAGTACAATAATACGCTATCGAATAGTTCATCAATATGATCAATAAATACAAAAACACTTATTTCAGGCAGGGTAATTAATCAATAAAGACATTTATTGAGTTCACATAAAAATGATTAATTCAAATTTTACTGCCCAAGAAACTTTACACAAGAAATTGCCTCCCCGGTAGAATGGCGTTGTACAGATGAAAACATTTGAACACGAAAACTTAATAAGAAGGTTTGTGACTTTATAAAGTCCTTTCATGAAGTAAAAAAGGAATAACTGCTTAACAGAAATTGTGATCTAGCCGTACCTTTCCCAGAATCATGCTAAGATTCAGATATCCTATGAAAATAGCAAAAATCAAAAGACCCTGCCGCAACTGTCTTCAAAAATGTTTACATTCACAAAATAACCCGTTAAACTTTACAATACTGCATTATAAATCTGTATGCAGTTACCACAGTGACCTGGAAACACTTGCAAATCATTATAGCAGCTTAAAAAAAGTATAAATTCAAAAATATTCATCCTTTAGGCTTGAAGTTACTCTTTTGCCAATGATTGCACAACAATTGGAGTCCTAAATTAAAATTTATAGCATATGACATAATTTTTGGGATTTATGAGGTTGGTACCTAGTTCGAAACAATGATATGGGGCAGCTGAGCTCTAAACAGTCAAACATTTATCTGACCAATACAAAATATATGAAATCTACCCCCCTACATATAAACTTTGTGTGAAGTAACATCCAGTATATTACAATATGTTGCAATTTTTACAAATCACTCATCCATGAAAACAAGGTAAGACATATGACATAGGGATAACTGACATGTACACCTATGAATGAATTTGCACACAAAATAATAATAATCTATCATGGGTCTGTTCTGAAAAATGATATATCACAAAAGCTTAACAGAAGTCAATGAACTGTAAAAAAGCAGTCATGGTCAAATGGCATATAGCAGATAGGCAAGTACCCATTACGATCCACTTAAAGACCAACTATGGTGGGTCTAGTAGTTGCAGTTGTTGAGAGTTGGACTTGAATGTGAGAAATTAACAAAGTCATTCACCCCTGAAAATTAGGCAATGGACATAAGACATATGCCAGAATGACATGTAGTCCTACTAATGTATATGCATATCCAATACTTTTGATCTACTATGTATACTTATTGAGAAATGGATCTAAGCATACGAACTTGACTAAGTCAACAGACAATGAAAACTCATTGAAGGTCAAGAACATAAGGCATATCAGACTGACATGTACTCTTAATAATATACATGCATACCAAATATGGTTGGCATACAATATAAAGATACTGAGAAACAGATCTATACTCTATGTCAAGCTTTTCTGGAGTGTTAATTTCTGGCTTAATAAAGTTATATGTTCGTTTCCCCTTTTGGATTTATTTAAATTCAAAAGAAATAATTATCCCATGGTTAACAGTTCATGCATTACACTATGCAAATGGATTTTACATACTATTATTAGAGTTTCTCTACGGGGATTTAACGTTGAGTTTTGGCCATCTTTGTTTTTGGCGGGAGCACTGAAATTTGACCCAGATCAAGTAATTTGAAAAATTGCGCTCATTTTTTTATTCAGACCCTCTCTTGTGATACATATCAGAAGAATTATTTTCAAAATTCCATTCAGGCATGCCACTATGCATCTTTGCAGGTTAATTAATCCTAGTTAAATTACTTAATTATTACACAGCACTGACAATGTATACTCCTGGTCTTGCGCTAGCAGGGCTCACGCTAGAAGGCGAAGTGGGCGAAGAAGTCGCCTTCTGGACCTTCACTTCGCTCTACAAGTCTCTCAGGGCGAAGTTGAAGTCGCTCTGTAAATTCGAGAAGTCGCTCTGTATAAAAATACGAGAAGTCGCTCTGCGAAATTGTGAAATCGCTCGAGTCACGCTGTCAATTTCAAGATGTCGTGGAAATAATTCATAAATTCTTATATTCGGGTGTAGAATATTGTCCGTTTCCATTTATTTTTAGTGAAATATTTGGCTGGAAATTGTAAAACGAAGACAATTCGATGAACAGGGCCGAAAAGAAACCGCCATATTTGTATATCAAGGGGAACAACCGTTACTTACCGGTGATTAGTGAAAACGGCCCAAACGTACATGTACTTCGATCTGTTTTTGGCTAATCTTAAGTTTTATTTCACCAATTTAGTTTGTTTCAGCTTGGATTTTATGTTTCTGAAAAGCTTAGTTCCAACAACGCAGCCGTTCTCTTCTGTCACCGCACATGGCAGTTTCTTTACATTCAAAGGCGAACAGTTAATAAAGTGCAGGAAAAAAGTACCGACTTTTGAATGAACGAAATTTAGGGTTTATAATAATAAAATAAATATCTCTTTTATTTTTTATATTCCTTTTCCAAACAGTTTTTTCAAGTATAGTATGATTGAGAGTTGTTTAAATTTTAAATAATTTAATTTTAAAATAAAACTTAAGTTTACCAGCTATATCCAATAAAATTAGCATAAAATATAAAGTATATAATATATATTTAATTTTTTTTATATCAATTGCTTGGAAAAGAGATAAATGTAGCTGTTATTCCAGCTTGTTTCCAACAAAAGAAAATAATTACCTAAAAAATTATTCATTCCTAATAATACTTTTAAGTACTGGAAAGGTCCAAATAAAGAATTTTTTTTTATAAACCCAACACTATTCCATGTTTTTTTTAATATGTTAAAATACTTTTACTTTATGAAAGTAAACTTTTATAAAAACCCTCGCATAGAGTGGACAATTTCTTTTTTACTTCTCCCTGAACTCCCACCACTTCTCCCTGATATCACCCCACTTCTCCCTCTCAGTCTCTCAGGGAGAAGTCACTTCTTCCTCTAAATTCAAAGTAGCTTGAGCCCTGGTACGTATGAGATTTTTGTCTCATGAATATTTACACCATATCTCCTTTTTTCTATCAGTTAAACATAATCTTGTTTTATTGTATTTGTCTTGTAACATCATGAGGCATTGCTCAGCATTCTATTTTTCACACTGTACAATGTAAGTATAATTTTTAAAAGAAAGAACATGGAATATATTGTATGTTGTAAAAACAATCCATATTTTTCAGACTGGGTACAAAATGTACTTTCATTTTTAAATATTCAGGAGCCAAAGTTAACTGCATGTAAAGTGCTTTTCTGTGTTTACCATCATCAGACACACCAACGAAAAATAGACAGATCAGTCGGTCAAATTTTAAAAATTTTAGCCACATTGATGGACCAAAGGAAATGTACAATTCTCGTGATTCTTGACGTAATAAATGCTGATAAAAAGCCAAATAATAAAAAAAAAACAACAGGAAATTTTACAAATCTATGTTTGTTTTAAATTCAGCTTTGTTAATTAAACATTTATTTATTTTTGTACAGATAGGTTATGTATATCTTTTGACCTTTGGAAGTTCAGTTCAATGAACACAATAGAGTTTAAGTGATTGAATTACAGTGGGTTTTTTGGGTGCTTTCATTTGTGCCAACGTGGATGTGGGGCTCTATAAGGGGTTCTTATAATTGGGTAGTTATATACAGTATAGGGCATTTAAATATAACAACAAGAAGTAAATAATTACATTGTGGGTGTATTATCAAATGGCTGATAATGTTGGACAGGGAAGAATTTAAATGACACATTTTGTAAAATACACCTAACAAGTTACCTGATATTTTTAATCCATACATGAACATCATCATGGTCATAACACTGATTGTATTGGCCATTGAGCTCAAATACATGTAATCATGATCATAATGATATTAGTCTTAAGCTTGAGTATAAGATTTTACGATAAAATATAATGCCTAAATCCAAACGACAATGTCAGTCCTGTTTTATTATGCCAAAGCTTGTATGTATAAGGTTACCCAACCAACCCTAATTTTTGGGTAGTACTGACTCTGACGTGTGCATTATTTTTTTCATACAAGACAGTGTCAATATAGTTATTCCTGCTAACTTATTGTGGCCAAACATAAATAAAAATTCTCTTTTGAATGTTAAAGTTTACTCAAAACATTTTGAATATGCAGTAATGTTGCAATTTTTTAACTTCAAAAATTAAACCAGAACCAAACTGCGTTTCCTTTATTTCTATGTGTTTTTTCGTGCCTCTTGATATCGATCATACATAAAAAAAAAAGTGATAATTATCGAGCAGCTTGCAATAGTTACAATCTCACTTGCAGTTTAATGAACTTAAACAATGTCAATTTTCAGATAATATTTTAACTTTAAACAAAAACAAAAACCAAAATTACTCCATTAAGAAATGAAATAAATAAAATCTTGAATTGTTAAATAATTGATAAGGCCAAATAAAATAATATGTATGGTTCCCGTCAGCCGACCGACCCTAGTTTTTTGTGGCGACCCTAGCACTTTTTTTCCCAATTAGTAAAAAAAAAAAAAACCGACCGACCCTATAATTTCCGGTATTTCCGGAATTTTTTTCGTAACCGTTTCCGAACCCTAAAGGAACAACTATCAACAACATGGCAGCTGCCGCGATCTGCAGCAATTAGTTTAAATGACAGCAAGGTGAAAAAAAAAAAAAATCCCTACCTACCGACCCTATTTTTTTCAAAGAGGTGACTAGAACCATACATATTATTTTATTTGGCATAATCATCATGATCATATTTTCAATTATCATGATTATGATTATTTGTCTTTGTTTTATTGTACCAAAAATTGTATATACATTGTAAAAGGGAGTGAATTGAAATCTTACAATATATTTTATAATTATTTTTATTCTTTCAGTTGATTGGTATTGGCTTGATAGCTGGAGGAGCTTATGTACAGATCAACCTGAAGGGGTACTCCGATATAATAGGAGGGCATTTTAGTGCAGCAGCAGTATTCCTCATAGTATTAGGTGTATTAATATTTATGATAGCGGCCTTCGGATGTTGTGGCGCATACAAAGAAAACTATTGTTGTATTATGACAGTAAGTTTTGTCGTGTTTACAGCCTGAAACTGGTTTATGTGTTATGTTGTGTTTTTTTCCATGTGGCTTAGGCCACCAAGTGGTCTGGCTAGATAATCAATAACACCCACTTCTTTCTCCTGTTTGGTGTTGCTGTCGCACTGAGCAGTGATCACGAAATGTAAAAATTATTACAGGACATTTGGTCTGGTAATTTAAGAAATTTTACCAGACTGAACCATCTTTACCAGACCGAATATAATTTCTCTATTAAACAATAACGAGGTAGTCGATAGAGGGCGCTAAGTGCACTGAAATTTCAAAGACACTGGACATTCAGTCCGGAAATATATCGAAGTTTATCGCATCAAAAGTGACATTACCGGACTTGTAAGTCAGTCGGACGACATTTCGTTTTCACTGCTTTGAGCATGATCAGGCATTTGTTCTGTGACATCCAGTTCAAGGGAAATTTCAAACACAATGAATGATTTTAGAACTTGCACCAACTGATACATTTTCAAGAAAAAAATGATGTCACATAGAAGAAATACCTGATTACGCTGTAACGACACACTTACAAATGTCATTTGTGAATGTCATTCATTAATTTAAACTAACTTTAATGTCACAAAGTAGAAATACCAAATAATGCGGTGGCGACAGCTTTTAGGATTCATTGGTGAATTTCATTCATTCATTTCAACTTTCATGTAAATATCACTATATTTTATTCAATTATCTACATGTATGAATAATGCACAAGTTCTCTTCATTTTATACCATACGAAAAAAATGGAGGCACTACAAAAGGATGAAATATTCAACAATTAACATGAAGGAACAAAATAGATGCAGAATTTATTCATGAAAAATAACTGCAATAATAACCCTTTAAACAGTGCCAAGCTTTTAAAATTTAAAAGGGCAAGGTGGCTGAGTGATCTAGAAAACAGAAGCTTACCTGTAAAGATCACTGTCATGACTAGCTTATTACTTTTATGTTGTGAGTTTTAACCATAACTTGCATCGCAGGTAATAAGGTTTGTCAGTTACTTGCCCTAGGTTGGTGGATCTCTCTGGGTACTCTGGCTTCCTCCGCCAGTCAAACTGACCACAGTGATATGACTGAAATATTGTTGAAAGTGGCTTTAAACCCCAATCAATCAAACAATAGAATTTGACTGTTTGCCATTTTCAAAATATTTTGCTGGGTAACTAAATGTAGGTAGACAAAATATTTTATTTTTTGTATCTTAAAAAGTCTTATTTTGTCATCACATGCTTAATACTAAATAAAATATTATTTTTGAAGAACATTTTTTTCGTTATGTTCATTTATTATTTGTTGGTAAGGGTAGGGCAAAAAAATATATATCTAGCTAGTACTTGTTGATAATGACGACCAGAAAACTCGTTGCGCCAAACATGTGCCGCCATGGTTTTTAGGACAAACTGAACTTTTTGGCCCTAATACAAAAAAATCATGTCAAAGATTATAATAAAAGTAGTGGGGATTTTTTGGACCAAAAAATATGGAGTATTTTTCTTGGCCTTACAGCTGATATTGTGTGGTAAATTTACTATCACAATTAGGATTGAAGATTTATTTGTTGTAAAGAGTAAATTAGAAATATCATTATGTTTTCAGTTTGCTGTCATCCTGGTCATCATCTTTATCTGTGAGTTAGCTGCTGGAATTGCTGGTTTTATATATAAAAATAAGGTATGCTTAAATACACACTGTTCAATGTTTTCTTATGGATTTGTAAGAGTTGTCTCCCATACGGGACGGTA
>JAULBM010285742.1:0-16232 GCA_032357055.1 Geukensia granosissima | reverse complement strand
AATTTCAAGGTTAAATACAAGTTCTTTGGCAAGTGAGATGACAAAAACATCAGTTAAAATTCCTGAGTACAGTTATAATTAAATTGAGAAAAGAATAATGTCATTATATTGAACACATTTATTTGGAAGGAATTTTAGGTCTTTTATCTTTAAGAAAGATATTTGACAAATGCAATTCTCGGAAGTTGGACTATTTATGGAAATTACAATTTAAAACCATGTTATTCCTGGGTTTGTTAAAAAAAGATCTCATACCCACTTTTTGTCTTTTTATTCGTTTTATTTATAATCAGAAGCAGTGACTTTCCAGAACTGTCTGGTTTAAAACTATGAGTCTTACTTTATTTGGTACAGGGGTGTATCATCATAGATAACGTAACATTGCACAGTCATGACTAAAGGTTAAATTATGTTAGCATTTTTGTTCTATTTTTTCTCTTATGCTAAGATAACTATATTTAAGACTATTTGTGAATCAACACAATGCAGTGTGTTTTTATAAATGCAGTCATGACCTCTGATTTCAATGGTTAATTAGTATTCTTTCAGTATTATTTGTTGCAGCAGTAAAGTTGAACTCAGCTATTGCAAAAAGCAAAACTTTCTGCAGTGCTTTCAGCACTTTGATTAACATGTTTAAATATTATCATTACATATTTACACAAAGATTTTTTTACCCTATAAAAAAGATATGAATATTTTTATTTATATTATAGGCAGATGTGGTGTGATTATTTTACAGAAAATAATATAAATGTTGCTTTTTGGTCAGCTCTGTCTGAAACTGAAAGACAAAAAGAAGTAAGTATAAAATATTTACATTTAGAGATGTTGGCTCCTCAAATCTTAACTGCTACAACAAGGTTTTCAAATTGTGAGGATGACAATAGCATAGTTCATATTTTAATGAAATTTTGTAGCACATCACTGATTTCTACATTGTATTTGCTTCTTTGTTATTTATTCCTAACAATAGCCTACTGAAATATAGAAACATTCCTCTTTACTGTGGTGTTTTTATGTCATTTGATGGTGGGGTGTGTAAAAATTGAATTTCTGAAAAGACCTCACTTTTGTCTGCAACAGCCAGAATTAGAAACATCTCAATTTTTTTTATAGTAAAAAAAGATGTCTTGAAATTTTCTAATACTGTCAGTGGTTAAAGTACCTTGTAAGCGTATTTTTCTTTGTAATAAAAATTGGCATCTTGGTAAATAATTATTTTTGATAACCACAAATGTAAAGGTCACACTGATTTAATTGTGAATTAGAAAGTCAACTAAATATGTTTGTAAACTGTGAATACTGCCAGTTGATTTACAAATTGTAAACATATTTTCCATCTAAGTGTGATATTTGGCAACTTGGTAGATAATTTTCTATTGATCATTGTAAGAAATGAAATAAATGAACAACCACTCTGTGAATAAGAATTGTCTGGTAAATAAAGTACACACAGGTTTTTTATGAAAAACACTAAGGGCTCATTATACTTCGTCCCGTGATTGTCGCACAACATCTCGCAACTGTCACCCAAATATTGCACGACTATCGCACGATGTCACGTGATTTTGCCTGAGATTAAAAGTTTAAACTAACTATGACAAGTATAAACACCCAGCAATTCTCGTGCAATGTCGCATGATGATTGCTTTGGAAGTATAAATGAGCCCTAAGGCTTGTGATTTTTTCACTCTCTTAATTTCACCAGTAATTCCTTCCTAAGTTCAGGCTATAATGTTTTTCATACAAAACTATATGTGTATATAGTAAAAAATTCCAACATGTCCAAAGGTGGTAAAATTTATCCAACTCTAAAATTCCTCAGAATTTCACCAGTAATCTGTGAGGTCAGACCTAAGTGTTTTTCATACAAAACTCTCTTTGTACTGTATGTTTGTATTTGTACACAACATATCATTTGTTATAACAGAAAAATATATGTGAATTACAATTGTCTGGTAAATATGTTTATATTTGTGTACAACATTTGTTTTGTTATTAGTGTCAGTTGATCAAGAACCTTTTCAAAATATTTTCCATTAAAGGAGATAATTGGTAACGTGGTAAATATTTTGATTTCAATCACTGAATGATTAAGTCAACTGAAATACACTCTGAATTAGATTGTCTTTGTTTCTGTGATAATATCACTAGATTTGAAAATGAACAACATGGTGGGTATCTCTAAAGAAGCATCCACTACTTATCATCTCAGTTTATTCTCTGGTATTTGTTGGGGTTTGTGAATTGCTGTGTAACTTGATTGTCACCTCTTTGTTGACCTTTCACCTTTCTAAAACTTACTTATTTACCTTAGATTCAGAAATGCATTTAAGCATTGTGGCTCAGGTTACTTGTTTGACAGAGATGTTGTAAATGCAACCTTGACTTTACATGTTTATTTTTAAAAAAACTCAAAAGAAGTCCCAAGCCAGGTTTAAAATGGAAGTTGTAGAAACATTTGAATGGATATGAAAGTTTAATTTTATTGAATACTAAAATAAGTGTGATGTTGTCATTTCCATCTGTAAAGGGATTTGCTTTGATGAGATTTTTTTTTTTGGCCTTGCATTTTTATTGTCTGTGTCACACTTTCTAATCCATTACCTCTCGAGATCTTAAACCACCGAAAAGATTTTGACAAAACTTCACAGATTCTTCATTATTGTGTGTAGTGTTGCACCTTTCACTTTATTTTTTCAGAAATTCCATTTTTGAAATTTGACTGCAATTTTGACTTGTAAAATGCAGTGAAAAATGAGGGTACCATTTCTAATAAAAATTAAACAAACTTTCATAGATTCTTTTCCAGATGTAGTATTTCACTTCTTATTTTATTTTCCCAGAAATTGAATGCTGCAAATTCTTAATGCATGTTTTACTTGCAGTTGGCTAAAAAAGTGGGTTCAATAATTTCTAATCTGCTTCTCCTACTAATTCAATTTGATTTTTTCCAGGAATTCAATAATAAATGAAGAGTAATTGATAATACGAAATACCTGGGAATTAAAGTGGAGCTGAATTCAGGATTTTTAATGGAAGTCTACAGACATTACCAAATAAGTTAAAAAGCAAATTTCTATTGGACAAAAATATTAATGTTTCTACAACCAAGTCCATCGAAGCTTAGCACTATCGAGTTTTGTTCAAACACGCGCGTAAACAATTTATTAATAGAGACGTGACATTAACAAGCAAAAATGTAAAGTTATTTCCTATTGGCTAGAGATCTGAAAGTTGGGAAGCACCGCAGATAAAAATAGTTATATTTAAAAAAACTATCGAAGATTCGTGCATCTCTAAACTTGAGGATTCTGTTCTCCATAATCGAAATATTATAAAAAATTTTCACGCTATTCTATCAATGTCACTAATTTCCGAAGCGACCGGGCTTTAACTCTTTATACATACAAGATAAACGGGCTTTATTTGTGTTTATAATTTTATACACAATTTTAAAAGAGAATTTTGTCCCAAAAAAATGAATAAATATATCCCTTTTTTAAGCTGAATGGTCGCACTTTTACATACAAAGGAAACAATTTTCTTCATTTATAGCCGTTGGGTTCAAGTGCCTTTTTAAAAATTTTCTTGTTTTTTTGTGTGTTTCAGTCTTTTTATAGCGTTATTTCTCACCTTTTTTAGCAGTACCTATTCTGTTTCAAAGTTAATTGTTGAATATTGTATATTTTAAAATGTAAAATAATCACAATTTTAATACTGTACTATGTATACATGTGTGCATACATCCTTCATTTGTGTAGTCCTGGGTCAATCAAAGGGTTTTTTTGTGTGAAAAAGATTTGAATTCATTGCAGTAACTGGTAACTTGTATCTTAAAAGCTGGTTCATTAAGAGAACAACACAATAACAGAATGTGTTAAATTTCTTTATGGTGTTACATGTATAAAAATTACAGAGACTAAAACACTTAAATATGACAGTTACTGTCTTCTCAAATTTTTTTGAGTTTTGAAATTAAATGATAAAAGGAGAAGATACGGTGTAAATATAAAGGAAACCCTACTCTATTTAAAAATTCATCATTGGTGGAATTGCACATCCTGTAACGAAATATGGATTACCCAAAGCATATAAACCGTGTATGCGAAAAGTTAAATGAAGACTTAGTACTGTTTCAATTTAATAACATAAAATATAGAATGTGAAAGCACACACCAACTAATTGTATTGACTCCTGACTAAGCAATTTATTGTATAAGTGAGGAATACATGTAGGTCCAAGTCTTGTAAATTTTTTCTTTTCATTTACCATGTTGACACGTCTCTGCATGGGCTGTATTGAGAATTCACAGTTCTCCTTGTTCAAGTTTCAAAAGATTTGGTTTGAATATTCCTCTTTGAATCAGTTTATCTGACATGTATGTTTATTAGATTAAGCACATTTTAGATGTTAGAGACTTGCAGCGGTTTCTTGGGATTCAGCATATACTTGGCATATAAAAGTCGTGGAAAGAAATGTTAGATTTACTAGTTCTATAAAACAAGTCTTATAAAACAAAAGATATGGGGTCAGTTTCAATAAAGCATAAGCTTTATATTCGTACGAAAGAGGGGACTATCATGAATAAAAGTAACCATCCGTGTAAATCTGTTTTAATTGTGCTAAACACGAATCTTACTGAGCTTGTTGAAAATGAAAATGAACCAAGCTGACTCGACTGTTGTGGACCAGGACATTCTTTACATGTGGTGAACATTGAATGATTTAGTCATATCATTTAGCTTTTGTGAACGAGAGAAAATCACTATACAAAATAGAGAGTTTTTACATAAAAAGCACCAAAAGTATATTATTTTATGTATTGTGAGAGCTGCAGCAAATACAAAACCACAATTGTCTTTTACGAATCTAGGCCCTGACACTTTGTAGGCTATTACCAAAACACACGCTTACTTACTTTATCAAAGTATTCTTATATTATTAACAAAAAAAAGGAATGTATCAAAACAAATCCTTGCACTTCCCAATAATACCAAGAAAAAGCTAAGAACAGTAAATATCACACTCCATCCACTGGACCAAATTCAATTAAGAAACTAGAGGTCTTCACAAGGCCTTCAACAAGGGCAGAGTCCGGCCCATTCCTTGTGACAAGCTCTTGATTAGATAGTTCAACACAATAAAACGTGTATACATCAAACAAAACAAATCTCACCTATAGCAGCACCAATAACTAAAAAACAGTAAGAAAGTCCAACCAATGACCGTGATTTCTGACTTGAAACAGACACATGAAAAATGTTGTGGGTTTAACCAGTTTGGCTGGATCCACCGACACTGAGATCAAGGGTTAAGACAAAGCAAACAAAGCTACGGACAAACTATAAAAAATCATACACAAGAGTGCTCCCAATACAAATGAGGAACATAAACAACAATAAGAGTACCTAAAACAATCACAAGCAAAATGAAGATCTATCTCTACTGGATGCACTCAGCAACTTAAAGCATGCTCAGGATGCCTTTCCCAATGATGAAATATCAAGCCTTTAAACACGGGTCATCAAGAACAATACGTCCGGAGATTTAATGCTGCATTTTCATTAAACGTGTCGAAAAACAAGATAAGTTGCAAAGCCAATATTGAGTTTCTGTGTAATTAAGTAATAAGATTGTCAATATTTGTATCGGTAAAAAACAGTTTCAATGTTCTGATAACAACGTCAAATTTGTACCATTTGGAAGTTAATTCAATGATCCTACTTTTTTTAAAATTTATAGGCTTTATAGAATGAAATGTTACCATAAGAAGCAGATAAGGAAGTAGATCGTTCAAAGCCAAGACGTTATCCTAAACTGATCAATCAAAATACTGGGTCTCTTAAAATTTTATAAATTGGGATAATAAAGGAATGTCGCTGGAATTGGAATTGATTTTTTCCTCTGTCCAACTATTTTTAAAAACTGAATTGGAAATATAACAAAATACTGTATTGACTGCTAGATACTTAAAACGACCATATAGCTCTGGAAAAATGGGGGTTATAACCAACTTTATGAAAAAAAAATCTGGACAAGCAAGTTAAAAAATTCTGAAGCCAGTTTCGCCTTTATAGATAGCGTAAAATAAAATTAAGAAAAAATAAATTGCGACTTATCGCTAACTGAGAAAAACTTGCCTCCCTTAAGGTAAAAAAAACCCTGAAGGTTAAAAATAATTCACGTTTGTAGACGTCGTCTGAAGGAAAATATCATCAGAAAAAACTGTTTCGAAATACTATTGTTAAAAGAAAAACCAAATTTGAGAAAACAAAGAAAAGAATACATATATGCACACAAACAACATTAGAAGTTTATCTTGAAATTCTCATTTTCATAGTTTCCTAAAGCCCGGTTAAATTTCATTTATTAATGGATATAGCGCAGGATTTTAATATTTAGCTAGTTTATTAACATATTCTATCATGCCAGTGGAAGAAAAATGTGTATTACCGATACATCTATTTTTATCTGGAGCTTTCCAACATTAAAACCACTAGCCAATAGGAAATACTTTTACGTTGTTGCTTGCTAACGTCACGTTTCTATTAATAAATTGTTTACCTGTACGTTAGAACAAAACTCACTTGCGCTAAGCTTCCGTGGATTTGGTTGTATTTGACCCAAAACTTGTGTGGAATCATAAAACCATGTACATGTACCTAAGTTTTTTTCACGCCAATATTCCTGCTATCAGAGTCACAGCAATCGCGAAAATACTGTCTAACTGTAGTGGAATATTGTAATTTCGTAATATTAATTCAAAAATCCAACCGAGTTTATCACCGAATTTACTATTCTGAAAGTTTTCTCAATCTTCGTCCATTAAAAAGGCAAGTGATGTATCAGATATCAAGACAAATTTTGTAAGCAGAGTGAACACCATTATACCATTAATTAAAAACGACGGATGCCATTGATTAATAAGGGAGTGTTTTCAAATTCATAACTTAAATATTATACATTTCTTAAATTTCTATTAAAAATGTTTATTAAAAAAACGTAATAGAGCGTCCGACTCTTTGTGCGGGACGGTATGAAATATTAGAAAAATATTGGTGTAAAGGTCGTTCCGAATGTCGTTCAATTAAAAATTGCTGTGGTCCTGGTTATATATTACATGCTTCATTTGGTATCCAACTCCTCTCAGAATCATTGATAATGCCCAAAGGGACTGGGATACACAGATGGACTTCAGGTACATTATTCCTTTGTTAGAAAACTCTATGGAATACGTGACTTGGCTCAGTAGTACACTTGAGATGTAGACTGTGTCAATAGTTTCGGACATTTGATAGATCCCACAGAACTAGGATACACAGGAAGCCTTAGGATAATTATTTCTTTGTCAAGCAATTTCTGTCTGGTTATTTGGAATAAGGAACTGAAACACAACCGGGGCTGGGATACACGTGCTGAAAAGTACATTATTTTTATCATTATGTCAATACCACAGTTTAGGTCTCCACCCATAAAATATTTGTTCTTATCTGTAATTAAAAGTCGAGGCCCCACCTCCCAATTTTGGAAATTGCAAGTTCGTAAAAAGCGGTTCAGATCTCCCCTTAAATCATATGTATTTAAAATTGGTATGGGAAGACAAGTTACATTGGCATCCAGAGAGTCATCCCAACGCTCCATTTTGAAGATAACATGTTATCTAAAACGATCTAGGTCTCCACTACCCAAACCAAACTTTTATTTGGCATAGATAGGAAACATAAGAAGTCAAAGATCCAAACATTAGCAAAAAAGCGCTCCAATCCAAAGGGGAAGCCAAATCCAACGGCATGGACAACTATTAAGTGCAATACTTTTCAAAACATTTTCAGTGCTTTAGAATAAATTAAAGCAAATTTCTGTAAAACATTGTTGATAAATTTCATGACAGACAAGTCTGACAACTGGGCGTTGAATACCCGAGAACATGATCCACCAGCAGAGGTAACAACCCAGTGGTTTCAAAATACAAAATTAACAATGTTGAATAAATATGGAAAATTTTGGATATGCTATATAAAGGACAATTTCCTTGGGCATTCCAAGGGGTCGGTCCTACTTCCTCGTTTTGAACATTTAAAGTTATCTAAAAACGGTTTAGATCCCCATCTTTAACTATAAATATATATTCTTTGTCGTCATGAAAAAATAACTTATATAGGCATATTGGTCTATTAATTCACATTATATACCAGCATGCCACTGCTTCGAATAGTTTATGTTGTATTTCTGTCTTCTTTAGAATCACCTGTGATTTTCGTTGGCCAAATAATGTATTAACACATTATCAAGCCGGACGTGTTCTTATTTATGTATTAGCTGAAGAGAACCGGGTTACAATTTAGTTATTAGGAGAAAAAAAACACTAATTCATTCCTATAACATTTTCAACTAAATTCGAGAATGTTGAAATTCGTCTAGCACTTTTACCTTAACTTTTACTTGGCAAAGACCATATATACACACCGATTCGTACATATTTTGTCTATCATCCCACAAAATATCCTAATAGGTTTTTTGTGTGTATTCTAACTAGTGGTTTGACACCTAAATACTCTGTTTGGATTTGGAACTAGCTGTCAGAAACAGCGAGAACTTTTTGGAGGTCTCTACATGTTGTATCTGTAAACTTTCATTAGAATGGTCTGCGTACTATGTAAACAGTTAAATCTTATTCAGATGGTTTTAAATTTTGATTTTATATCGTTTTGTCACACCACTGTCCCAAATTATGGGAAGGTTGAGTTCTCAGCAAACATGTTCAACCGCGCCACATACTCTATGTGTCTATCCCCAGCCAGAGACCTGTTATCCAGTAAATGTCGTTGTTTTTATGTTCAAGTGTTGATCTTTTTACATTTGTATAGTTATTTTTTATTTATGGGACCTTTTACAGCTTGCCTTGGGTTGTGGATATATGTCCATAATTGAAGACCCCTCAGCAACCTCGCTGTATCATAGAAAATCATACGACATTTCCCTTTTCTATACATATTATTTGGCTGGCAATAAAAGTTTCTGGCAGTGGACTTTCCTTTCCGGTTTTAAAAGTTACGGTATATCATTCCAAGTGACATTGAACTGTCCTACACGCCTTTGACTTCTCTTTAATAGCATTTTTGGTAATGACGCTAAAATCCAAAATATGTGAAAAATTATTTTTGTAATTGTTGAGAAGACGTTAATTGCTCCTTTTTGTGTTCAAGTAAAATATCTACAAATATTATCTAAACCTTAAATTGTTTTAAAATCAAGTTAAAATAAATACCTCGTATCTGCTTTTCCACAACATTAATTTCATTCCTTTCTATGGAGACAAATAAATCTATCAGGAGAGAAATAAATACAAGTTTTAAGGTCATTTCATTCAAAAGTATACGTTTATAAAACAACCGAAAAATCACACTGTCTATGGTTAATTTTCTCTTTTAAGTTATAGTTATATTATTAGTTTCTGAGTATAATATTGCTGGATTATTGAAAACAAGGAAGAGCAATTTTATACAAGTTATGAAATTTCAAAAATACTAAACGCAATCAACAGCATTAATTCAGTACTTTAACCCAGAATGCAGAAGTTGTCGCGAAAACATCCATACAACCGATTTGTCTACTGATGACTTCTCCACGGTTGCAAAGCAAATGAACCGTGATGACAATTTGACTTATACACATTTTTTTCAATTTGTCTCAGGACATTTGCAGTTTTTTCTATGTGGTTTTCGGCGGAGTTCTCGTTGTTAACCATATGTTTTTATTGTTACTTATGATTTCTTCCATTATCTTTAACTCAATGTTTTATTCCATTGCCTTTTACTCAATGATTTCATCCCTTGCCTTTAACTCAATGATTTCTTCCCTTGCCTTTTACTCAATGATTTCTTCCCTTGTATTTAACTCAGTTATTTCTTCCCTTGCCTTTAACTCAATAATTTCTTCCCTTGACTTTAACTCAATGATTTCTTCCTTTGCCTTCACTTCAATGATTTTCTCTCTGCTTTTAACTCAATGATTTCATCCCTTGCCTTCAACTCAATGATTTCCTCCCTGCCTTGAATTCAGTGATTTCCTCCCTTGCCTTTTACTCAATGATTTCCTCCCTTGCCTTTAACTCAATGATTTCATCCCTTGCCTTTTACTTAATGATTTCTTCTCTTGCCTTTAACTCAATGAGTTCTTCCCTTGCCTTTAACTCAATGATTTCTTCCCTTGCCTTCAACTCAATGATTTCCTCCCTGCCTTTAACTCAATGATTTCCTCTCTTGCCTTTTACTCAATGATTTCCTCCCTTGCCTTTAACTCAATGATTTCATCCCTTGCATGCCTTTTACTGAATGATTTCTTCCCTTGCCTTTAACTCAATGATTTCTTCCCTTGCCTTTAACTCAATGTCACACAGCCATAAGAATGAACATCAGCTTCAAATCTCAAAGATATGCATAGTGGTAACAAACATGACTTAAGCGCATTCTTGTATAGAGATGTCTCAAAATGCACGTTTACCGATATAATATATAAATATTGTGAATTTTGGTATGCTATATGTACATTTCAAGGAGTAACCTCTCATCAGTAGCATTAGAATCAAAACAAAGGAAGTCCCAGATCCAATCATAGTACTCATAGAAAATAAACAAACGCAAACATTGATAATTTCCATGCCAGGAAATTCTGACAACTGGGCTTGGTAATACCCTCGGCGACCTCTAATCCACCAGCACATGTATCGACCTAGTGGTTTCTAAATTCATGTTTACCAATGTTGAGTAAATATTTTGTATTTTGATATGCTATATTTACATTTCAAGGATTAACCTCTCACCAGCAGCATTAGAACCAAGCCCGATGTCCAAACATAGTAATATAAGTACTCAAATCCAAACAAATCGAAATGGGAAGCCAAATCCGACAACAGGGAACAACTACTTAGTGCAATACGTTTCGAAGCCATTCCGTATTTTCAGTGCTTTAGAATTTAAACAAACGCAGAAAATATCTATAAAACATTGTTTGATAATTTTCATGCCAGACAAGTCTGACAACAAGAAAGCTGGTGAATAGCTTCGGAGACATCTCGTCAACCAGCATTGTCATCGACACAGCGATTTCAAAATGCAAGTTTACCAATGTTGAACGATATGGTGAAGTTTGGTATGCTATATATTTATTTAAGTGTTCTGTAGTTTCTGGATTATCATCTTTCGGTTTTCTTTACACTGACTCACACATAACTAAATCACCATATTTGTGTGAGAACGAAGTATAATACTTATATCAATGCTCAAGAAAAGAGTTTAAGAGTATCCATTATCAGGCATATAAAATAAATAAAGCAAGGTAAGGCGAGTTCAAAAAGAAATACCAGAACCATTTGGAATCATATCAGCTTGTAAAAATGAAAGGTTTGGATAAAATGTCAGCGAGACTGCATTCGAACCGAGCAAAAAATCACGGGGGAATTCTACAAATCTTAAACCATTTTGCTGCCATTACAAAGACTAACACAACGAAAAATAACTTGTGTGGTTAATTCCATATTTCCAAGGCTTGTTAGCAAACATTAGCATGGGTTATCAAGTACACAACGAAACATTTCAGAATACAGCACAAACAGTCCGAAACGTCAATGTACTCCATTATTCAGTTGGTTAGGATTCAACGATTCAATCGTTGGTTCACGAAGCTTTCCAGTTGATTTGAATGACTTGCATACCATTTTATGACATTTTGTTTTATGTCATGATTTCATCTGTTTTTGTGTACATTTCAACTACTGTATATGAGCTGTCCTAAGACGCTATACTGGTAAATGCAAATGCACAAAAGAACAACAGTGTGAAGTTAAAATAAATACCTCCTATATGCTTTTCCACAACATTAATTTCATTCCTTTCTATGGAGACAAATAAATATATCGGGAGCGAAGTAAACCTCAGTTTGACAGAAATTGACAGTAAGGTCGGGTTAAGAAAAAACATTTATGACAAGAGAGATAATTTTCCCATTGTAAACTTTCCGTTCATATCTAGCAACATTCCAGCCGCACCTGCATACGGAATGTATATTTTTCAGTTGATACGCTACTCCAGGACTTGTGCTTCCTATCAGGATTTTATTGATTGAGTGTTGCAGCTGACAAGAAAGCTACTGAGCCAAGGGTTCTTTGGGAAAGATTAGAGTCATCACTCCGGAAATTTTTCGGTCGCCATCATGATTTGGTTGACCAGTACGAAATATCCATTTCACAAATGACAATGGATATCTTCCCACTGTCGTGACTACGAATATTTTCCTATACCTCCTATACCGTTTGTGAATAACATCGATTGTAACTATGCACGGTTTTGTCAACTGAATAACACAAGGGGTGCCACTAGGGGAGCAGGAGTTGCTTACACTTCCGGAGCACCTGAACTCACCCTGGTTTTTGTAGGGTTTGTGTTAATCCAGCTTTAGTGTAGTGTTGTGTGTTCTTTGTTTGTCTTTCGTTTCATTTTGTTAGCCATGGTCTTGTTTTCCTTCTGACTTAATGATTTCTGTGTGCCCCTTTGGTATCTTCGAGTAGTAGGCTGACAAAATGATCAAGCCTATCATAGCGAGAGGTACTTAAAAAGAATATCTATAAAGATATAGTCTTACATATATTTAAACATATGCAATGCCAAATTAATGTTTGTGAAGAGTAACAGTGAGCTGGTTAATATAGGTGCAAAGGCAAACTAAAGTTCTGACAACAGTGTCGTATCTATATCGTCTTTGAATAAATAAATCTAATTAAACTATAAGTTTCAGCGAATTACATTTGAATTTATGAATCTTATAAGTAATGTTACATTCAAATGTGGGATGAAACATATTTGTCTAATTTAAACTCTGCAATTCCAACAAAACTTTCGGAGTACATCTCAGTGCCACTGGTAAAAATCAGTAAAGGTTTTAAGCATCCTGCGATAACGTTATTCTGGCTTTGAAAAAGTACCTGTATGACACTGAAAGTAAAAACGAATAAATCGAACAAGTTGTAGAATGTATTGAGATTAGCCCGTAAAAAAAGTAACTATTGTTGTACGTTTCATGAACTGAGTCTCTCAAGTATTACCAATTTAAGAAAAATCCCTTCAAGGAACCTTTACAAATCATATATAATAGATTCTGAAAACTTTTCTCGTCTGAAAAATTTGGAAATTTTGTCGTTTTCCATTTTTAACTATTTTTGCTCACGGGATTTATTAATATCATCAAATAAAAAAGATTTCGATATGTTTCATATGTATTCGCATATATTTATACGTAATGCCAGCAAAAATACGCTTGGTGGTGCCAAAATAAAGACATTGTCGGAACTCCAATTTTTCACAAAAATCAACAATTTTCACATGAGCACAGGGCAAACAAAGACAACTGAGATATTTTAACACCCGATTCGGTTGCCAAAATACAAAATTACCAATGTTAAATAAATATGGAAAATTTAGGTATGCTATATGTACATTTCAAAAAGTGACCTCTCATCAGTAGCATTAGAACCGAAACATAGGAAGTCAAAGATTAAAATGTAAAAAAAGAAGCACTCAAATCCAAACAAATCGAAATGGGAAGCCGAATCAGACGGCTTGGACAACTACTAAATGCATTACTTTTCAAATTGCTTTTAAGAAAGAATATCTAAAATGTCAGCGACCCAGTTCATGAAACGTACATTAGTGTACTGGATGTAGTTTAAAATTATTGGACACGATTTGCCTCCAGGGCAGTAAAGGCAAACTTTAAATGTGTGAAAATATTCTCCACTGTTTAATAGGAAACTGATTTCAATAGATTAGTATCGTATATGTGGATTTTCCACAACATTAACTTCGCCATAAAATAAAACAATACAGTTCTGTAAAGCAAACAAAATAAAAACCGATTACTCAATTTTAATAAATAAAAGTAAAAAAATACCTGATTAATAATATTAAGTTCAAGCTATATTCTATAACCAAAGCGTGAAATAAACAAATAAATAGGCACATAACCACCAAAACACACACACATTAAACTAACAACTCTTATCACGGGGTGAAATAATAAAAAACACAGAGGAATAGTGCGTCTGGCTCATAATCAAGAAAACAAAAACATACCCAACACCAGCCAGAAAAAAATCAAACACACATCTATAAAAATTTCACATATTAAACACACTAAAAAGAAAGTAAGATTTTCAAAGGTCCGAAATATAAAGGATAATCGGGGATAATGCAGAATAGATTTTAAAATGAAAAAGAAAAAGAGAAATTATGGAAACCGACAGACCACATGGACCAATCGATAACGGAAAGTATGTAGATAAAAGGCGAAGATAAATGATCAAAACCAAAACATCAAGCAATAAGGATAGTTATGAAAAAAGGCGAAGTAAAATTATTGAAACTTAAAGACAATCAATGAGTGATAGTCCAGAAAGAAAAGGCGAAGTCAAATTATGGAAACTTAAATACAAAAACTGATAGTCTTGAAAATGTAGAAGTAAAAATATGGAAAATAAGTACAAAGCAATAACAGATATTATAGAGAAAAGGCGAAGTGAAATTATCAAAACTAAAATATCCAGCAATAACGGATAGTCTAGAGAAAAGTCCAAATGAAATTATGAAAATAAAAAGATCACGAAATAACGGATAGTCTAGAGAAAAGGCCAAGTGAAATTATGAAAATAAAAAGATCACGAAGTAACGGATAGTCTAGAGAAAAAGGAAGTGAAATTATGGAAATAAATAGATAACGAACTAAAGAGAAGAGGCGAAGTTCAACAAAACCAGACAATAACGGATAGTCTAGAGAAAGGGAAAGAAAAATTATGGAACCCAAAACAAAAAACAATAAAGGAAAATCTACAGAAAATTCGTCGCGAAATTATCAAAACAGAACGGTCAAGAGATAACGGATAGAATGCAGAGAAAAGATAAGAGAAATAATGGAAACCAAAAAGATCAAGCCATAAGTGATAGTGTAGAGATTATGAAAATTTAAAGATCAAACTATACAGGATGGTTAATAGTGATACAGAAACTTTCAAGTGATAGTGTGGAGAAAAGGGAAAGAGATTATGAAAACTGAAAGGTCAAGTAATCAAGGATGGTTAATAGTGATATAGAAACTTTCAAGTGATAGTGTGGAGAAAAGGGAAAAGATTTATGAAAAGTAAAAGCTCAGGCGATAAAAGATAGTCTATAAAGATAAAGAAAGATATGTTTTGATAACCGAGTAAAAAAGGCAAGGGATAATGAAAACACGTGTATTGTAGTATCTGTCTAATATTCTTGCAGTAGTATAGCAAGTAATATCTCTAGATCCATTGCAACAAGATAAAATAAGAAACCAGTGTATAACACATTGTTTGTACCTTTATTAATTGTACAGTATTGTTTTGGCATTTGAATTCAGCGAAAACTGAACAAAAATCTGTTTATCCATATAAAATGAATATTTTTGGAGTAACAGATAAAATAAAAAATTTAAAAAATCTAGGTGACCATTTATATTTTAAAGAAAGGCGAGGAAAGGAAGTCAGTGGTATATAACAACTATGAAAAGCTTTTGAATGGGGGATTTGGTCGGGATGGAAAACAAGAATTTAAAAGTCAGATGAATTAAGTGCAAATGGTATACTGAAGTATTATTTATTACTCATTTTATTTTGCTGTAAACAGACTTGATAGAGTGGCAAAATTTTGTTATTGTTAAGGTGTCATTGTGTTCCATGTCATATGTGATGTATATATGCTGCAAGGTTCAAGTATATTTATTGTATCTTACCTAAATTAATCATCACCTTGCGAAATTATCATAAAACAGTTTCAGAGGGGTATTGTAGGATAAGACCTAAACATTAAAATAAATGAGGATATAAAAATATAATTATTTTCAAAACTTCAAGGACATCAATTTAAAAAAAAGACCATGACTATATTTAGTGATGAATTTCAATTTTATGGGGTTTACTATTTACCTTCCTTTCATTTTTACCGCCTCAGTGGTGTAATGGTTAGCGTGCTCGCCTCGAGTGCGGAAGGTCTTGGGTTCGATCCCCGGCCGTGTTAAACAAAAGACATTAAAATTGGTATTTGCTGCTTACGGTCGCCATCATGATTTGGTTGACCGGCACGAAATATCCATTTCACAGATGACAATGGATATCTTCCGACTGTCATGAATACAAATCCGTTCCTATACCTATTGC
>JAULBM010285721.1:0-16235 GCA_032357055.1 Geukensia granosissima | reverse complement strand
ATTTAATAGCTCTTTGGCCTTGAATGTAAAAAGGTGAACATTGTCCATTTAATTGATCAACTTGAGAGACTGCCAAGAAATTTGCTCTAAGACATTTGCTTCTGCCATCTTTATTAGTGCACAATGTTTTATTTACTAACAACAAATTAAAGGTAAATTTGAAAATGGGTAATAGTGAAAGATGTCATATGCTTTAAAGAAAAAATTATGTTTTTACATAGGTAATACCACTAGCATTTGAAAACAAGAACCCAAAGAATACTGCTGAAACATTGGTTTGGTTGGCCCAGGCTGTCAAAGATTTTGGACTGAAGTAAGTTAAATTTGTGTTTGATTAGGGGTTTACTTCACTCAGTCTTAAATAACAGTCTGCATTATTGGTTATAGAAACTACATGATAGAGTGTTACCAACATTTGACATAATGTAAGGCATCAAAGATGCATATTTTTTCTGTCTATTTCATGGATTCATCTCGGAGAGAGTCTTTTCATGATAATGGATTTTCTTTGTCAAATGAGCTAAAAAAAATGCATTCTAATGATTCTGAAAATATTTTGATCTTCATCTGATTTCTGTGTGTGTGTGTGTTGTTTTTTTTTAAATGAGTTCTTCTCTTTGAGAGGTTTAAGTCCTTCAGCTTTTACAATTTTGAGGTAAAAAGGAGAAAAAGGACTAAAAATTTATTTGACTGATAGATGAAAATTACTAATACTGTCTGGGGCATATTACTGAGTCCTTGAAAATAAATACATGGGCACTGACTTTGTTGGTATCTGCATGCATGCAGCTAAGTTATTTTCTTCAATTGTGAACAGGAAATTAAAAAAAAAAACTACTACCAGAATCATGAATAGGATATACAGTAGTTCTAAGCTGTTATCATTTAATGTGTTAGTTATCAATGATCTCTTTGTTTTCAGATTAAGTGTCAAACCATTGATAACATACATAAAGAAGGCATTTGGAGCAACAAATCCTGTAAGTCAATTTGTCATTGTTGATGTTACTGTTGACCTCTCTCATGATAATAACATTTTTTGATAATATACAAGAACTATGTACGATCCAGTAGGACAGAAAAGTGGAGAAAATGTCTGGAAAAAAATAAATCATTAGTCTTGACAAATTTGGGAAATGCTTCAAATGAATAATTTGAAACAATCCACTTCGATGCTTTTTTAAGAGCAATTCCCTCCCTCTCCTTCAAAATTCAACCTGCCCAAATTTTTCATTTTTAAAGAATTCATTTTCATAAAGCCTTTCCTGCTCAATTAGAAGTACTGTCAGTTCAGTTTTCTTAGAAGTGGTAGTTAATAATTTACATACAGAATTCTGTGTCATAACTATTTCCAGCATTGTTCAATATATATTATTCATTGTGAATATAAAGATTTCTGGGTTTCTAATCCATAAGATATGGAGCACAACAAAAAAAAATTGATTCTTATTGGTAAATGTAGGGAATGATCTTAATATTTCTATTTTTTTTTTTTTAAATTCATTCGGTGCAATTATTTGACAAAATAATGATCTGACTTTTCTTGTTTCAGGCCATTAAATCATCAGCTATCAGTGTCCTTGTTGTAATCTACATGTATATGGGACAGCCACTCCGAATGTTTTTTGAAGATGAAAAACCTGCATTGTTACAGCAAATTGATGCTGAGCTTGAGAAGGTAAGATAAGACAAAGTATAAACTCTGTGCTCACTATGTCGTAGGACTCATTATATCACAGCTTCACATGCTATTTCAACTAAATGCTGACAATTTTGCCATTGGACATGTAACTCAATACAGAGCTACAGTATATGTACAGTCCATTGCATTATTCTAGGTGTAGAAAGTAATCTTTTATACTTGTTTGTGTATATCATTGCCATATCACTATGTGGGTCATAAATTTAGTGGCCTTTTTTAAAAAAAAATGGAAAGACAATTTTGTAATTTGAGTGGTATGGAATTTGGTAAGAAGGAATTAACTATTTTTAACAACTCCAAAAAATAATTAATTATAATGAAAATTTAATATTGGAACTTTTGGAAAAGGAAGAGGTAAGCAGAAATGGTATCTTTTTCATGGATCATTATTAACTAAGCATTAATAGAGCAGGCTAACAATCTCAAGCCTACAGTGGTCTTTGTTTGAAATGTATACCTATTGTTTTGTAGGTAAAAGGTGAGAAGCCCCCTGCCCCTACCCGTGGTATTGTGGCAGGTGCAGAGGGGGAAGACGACGAGGATGAGGAAGAAACACCTCAGGAGGAAGTTAATGTTGCTGATCTCATACCCAGGAATGACATAGGGTATCAATGTTTTCTTAATTAGTTGTATATTTTATATTGAATTTTACAGCCAGCCCTGTAAGATGAAAGTAGCACAGAAAAATTGAAAAGACACAAAGGCTAATGTCAGACAGAAAATGTTTTCTAACTTCCTATTCAGTTCATAGTTTTAAACTTTTGACTCGATGGAAAATTCTTTGGTGAGACAAGACAAAGTACTCTTGACTGAATATTTGAATTTTGACAAAAACTGAGCTTTAATTATATTATATCTTATGATTTTTCCTAGGGATAAATTCACACCAGAATTGATGGAGGAACTAGCTGACAAGAATTGGAAGGTGCGGAAAGAAGCACTGGAAAAAATAGCAGCCATTTTAAATGAAGCAAAATTTATCACAGGAAATTTGGGTTCACTGCCAGAGGGCATTAAAGTTAGGCTTGGAGATAACAATAAAGTGTTGGTGAGTTACTTGATATAGTTAAAGATATTTATTTTATCCTTTTTTTTTTTTGAAGTGTAACATTTAAGGGGTTCAAACAATATCAAAAGGCTCATTTTAAAAATTGAAATTGAGTGACTCATATAACATTTCTAAAAGTATGTTTTACAACAGAAAATATGTTGGCAAAATTGAGACTGTTAGCAGCAGGAAGTCCAGGAACTGATCATTTTCTGCTATGTATACAGTGAATTCTAGTATAACATGCACCCCTTTTTGAGGCCAGAGAAACCAGCTAAAAGCATATATAGTATGTATTATGCACAGATGAAAGTCATGAGTCCTGATTTGTTTACATTCACAGGTTGGATAAACATTAGGAATATGTGTGACAGGTTTAACTGTAGTACTGATTTGTTTATATTTACAGGATGGATTGACATTAGGAATATGTGTGACAGGTTTAACTGTAGTACTGATTTGTTTATATTCACAGGTTGGATAAACATTAGGAATATGTGTGACAGGTTTAACTGTAGTACTGATTTGTTTACATTTACATGTTGGATTATCATTAGGAATAGGTGTGACAGGTTTAACTGTAGTACTGATTTGTTTACATTTACAGGTTGGATTAACATTAGGAATATGTGTGACATTGGCTACAAACTTGGGACCACACTGCAAAGGACACATCAAGACACTAGGACCTGCACTGCTGAGCTGTTTGGGTGATACTAAGGTTTGGTTTAGTTTTACAAGATGAGTATTTTAAATATGAAATAAATGAGATGAAAATTGTGACAGGTGCAAAATCATGATAATTAACACGCCTTTTGAATTATGCAACATGAATGTCACTACAACATGTAAAGGAACAGGTGTTATTGACTTTACTACCAGTTTTAAACTAATTAGGGTTATTCCAGAATTAATGTTTCGGGAGGAACCCAAAGGCATTTTAACTAAAATTCAGTGAATAATCTTATTTGTAAAAGATTTGCCAGACAAGTAACAGAAATAACCAATTAGAATTTGATACATGGTGACCCCCTACATTTATTACTGGAACTTTCTAATCTAGATTCATCTAGGAAGTCAAATTAAAACCTACCTGGATAATGTACCCTCATGTAGACAAGGCATTAGTTAAATGTATATCATGCCATATTAAAATGTTCAGCTGTTGTTAATAAAAAGCTAAAAAATCTTTTCGATAGGTTGTACAATTTTGGCCATTGTTTGAGTTATATTATTTGAATATAATATATTGTTGCAGGAATTGAACCTGTTTCAGAATTGGATTTATGGTATGGACAAGGGATTTTAGCAATCCTTGTCCTTTAAGCTATTGGCAGTCAGGATTACCATTATGATTTTTATTTAATATACTGGTAATTACTTCCAGCAAAATCATCCTGTGTAGTATAAAGTAAAAAAGTATTTGAACACAGAAATTTAATAATAGTTTCGAGTATTATTTATCTATTTCAGCCTCAATTGAGAGCTCAAGCTGTGAATGCTTTAAATCTGTGGACGGAACAGACCACACTGGCACCACTAGTGGAAATAGAAGCATTAAGTGACACTCTTAAATTAGAAAACCCTAATCTAAGACAAGAGGTAAGAATCATTTAGTGGTTTATTGGGAATAAGATAACCAAGTTTTTGGTAGGTAAACTGCATTGTTTTTGAATTCTGATTATCATTCCACTGTAAGAAAAGACTGCAGTTTAAATGAAACAATATTTATAAAGATAATATCGTCCAGCACTAGTGTCATCTGTAGTAGATTAAGTATATTAACCCTTAATGAGATACAATAAGCCAACTTATTTTTACATTAAAGTAGAAATCCCATTTTTGTGAGTTATTGACAATGAAAATAAAAGTCTTTGTTATTAATTTCCATTTTGTAGGTAAGTACATATATTTGAATTGTGCTAGTTCAATAAAATGTATCCCCAAAAATTTTTTATTTTAGTTACTAGGGTGGCTCTCTGAGAAACTACCAAACCACAAACAGTTGGCCACAGAGTTTAAGATGTGTATACCACACCTTCTGTCCTGTTTGGAAGATAGAAATGGAGAAGTAAGGAAGAAGGCTCAGGATGCGCTGGTTCCATTCATGATACACACAGGATATGACAGTGTTTTTAAAGCTACCTCCAAGTTAAAGGTTTGTGCACCTTAAGAAGCAACATATGTTCTACATGAATTTTGGTAATAACAGGTTCATGCTTCATACTTAACTGGTTCATGCTTCATAATTAAAAAATTTTGATTGAATGACAGCTGCTTAAAGGCCTGCAGCAAATATTCCATGCATATTTAGGAGGAGATAATATTAACAAGTTATGAATGAATGAATCCTGCTTTCTACTAGACAGACAAGCTGAGCTGGATTGTTAACATGCTAGCCCATGAAAGCAACAGTCAGCATGAAGACATGCCACTTTGATACAGTGAGAACTACATGTTTAATAATATCAGAGATCATATCCAAATATTCTTCCAATGTTACCTTTTAGTGACCCAAATGTAGAAAAAAATGTGCCCATAGTTTCCCTTGGGTAACTTAAATTTGTACTTAGAAAGATATCCAAACACAGCAATATAGAAGTTTAAGTTGTTTGGTATTGTCCAGTACTGTTACAAGCCATTGACAGATTTCTAAGTAGATCCAATCTATAGTATCAGTTTAATTGTTAAGGTACATAACTGCTAAATTAAGGACCATCTTGAACTTGCAGAACAATAGAGTCTTTGCTTATCATTAAAAATTTTATGTGGCTTTTAGATAAAGAACTAAATATTCGTTTTCAAGAGTTAACATAGTTCCCTTCTTACAGGTTTGACAATTAGTTTAATTTTTTTCAGCCTGCATCTAAAGACCAGATAGTTGGAATCATAGAGAAAGCAAGGGCAAACCTCCCAGCTAAACCAGTGAAAGCTAAAAAGGCTGCCTCAGCTCCAGCTGTCAGTAAATCTATGAAGGATGATTATGATGAACCTGAGGCTCCACCTGCCAAGTCCAGACCTGCTGCAGCTGCAGCCTCAGACACTGGAGATTCAAAGCCAGCTAAAACTGTGAAAGCTAAAGGCAAAGCAGCTGTAAGTATTATCCTTTTTTCTCTAATTGTTATGTGCTTTTTACACATTTGACTGGTTTAAATTGAGAATCTTGCATTGAAAAATCACCTTTTTAAAATCCAGTTGGATGGCATAATAATCCCATAACAATTATAGAAAAAGTGATTATCAATCTGTATGCACTGATTATCAGGCCACATGGAATTTGGTGGGCTTTGATTGACATACATCACTATTCTGCTGGGTTTTTAAGATAATATTTTATCTTGACAGCAAAATTAGTCTATTGACCAACTAGAGAAACAAAAATTAAAGAATTAGAGAATCAAAATCTTACATAGTTAAAACATTTATAATCATATTTTTACAATCTTGATAGTTAAACCTTCAAAGGAGTAGGTTCACTAACTACCAAAATCGGCCCAATCTCAGATCTGGACAATATTTGTTGTTTCAATAGTTGGAGTTTTCCTGTAACTAAATCTGGTGTCTTTAAAACATATACTAACAATTGTTGCCATGGTAACGGATTCTTATTGTGTGAAATAATCATAAGTTGGTTGACATAAAGCACAATAATATGACAATTGCACATATGTATTAAAATAGATTTGATAACTCTTGGAATATTTCATTAATAAGATGAATAGGTATCTATTCAGAAGATATGTTGCGTATACATTCATGACCTTATTGGTCCTTGACCCTTGACCTCAAGATCAAAATAATATGTTTTTTTTTCTCACATGGATTTTTTTTTGGCACCAGATAACTTCATTGTTCTTTGATATAGACAAACCATATTAGGCAAATGGCTATATTATCATAAAGCCATGTGTTACGTTCATTCATGACCTCTGTGACCTTGACCTTTGACCTCAAGGTAAAAAATATAGGTTTTTCCCCATTGATTCCTAATAACTTCATAACTTCAATGTTATTCAAAACAGGCATGTCATATTTTGCATATAACTATATTACCATGAGATAATGTGAGCTTTATTACCATGAGATGATGTGCCACCAATATATAGACCTCTAGATGACGTTGACCCTAAAGCTATAGGTCAAATTTACAGTTTTTTTTTCACATGGATTTTTTTCGGCACCATACTTATTTGTTTTTTGACACAGACATACCTTATTTGGCACATTGCCATGAGACAATGTATTACACAGTTATGTTAGATTTTTTTAATTTATTTCATTTGGCATTTTTAATGTATAAGCAAACCAGAAACAAAATTCATCCATGGCGTCCATGTGTTTCTTTAATCAGGACAGAATGAGCAAACTTTTAAATTGACCTTGTATTTTAATGCCTCATGTAAATTATTGTTCAGTTTGGCTAAGCAATTTTAAAGGGGAACATTTTTCATGCTTCAGCCAATCAGAAAAAAAAAATCATCAAAAGTCAGCTGAGGTGCATGCAAGCGCAGCATGTTGAAATGTGAAAGGTGAACAATGCTTCTTTTAGTAAGTGTAAATTTGACCCCTTTTATCTTGAAAATGTTGTGAGATGGAGAAAATCTGTATTTTTCACAAGGAATCAAATGGAGATAACCCCAATCAAAATAAAAAAAAAAGGTATGAAATTGGGGTGTGGCCAATTTTCACCCTCTTGCAACTCAAAAAAAGTAAGAGATAGAACATGGCAGGAGTCTATTTGATAGTCTTTTTGACAAGGAACACAATGAAAAAACCATCAAAATCATATTTGTATTAAACACATTACTGAAAAAATATTAAAAAGTCCCTTTTGGCCTCTCATAAAAAACAGGGAGGAGGAGCTGGAACCTCCAAAATGAATCCCACACCATATCTCATACTAGGTATCAATGTTTCAAAATATCAAAAGAACAGGTTAACCACATAAGATAAGCTGCAGAAACCTTTGTGTTTAAATACCGAAGACATGGATGATGAGGACGACGACATTGTCAAAACAGAATATGACTGCAACGTTTTAATGATGCATTAAATGTAGGTGAAACTGAGCCTATTGTGGTGGGATGCTGCCAGGATTCCAAGCTCATCTATCTGCACATGATAGGCATTGTTTATCTTAAATCATGTAGTATAAAAAAGGAGATGTGGCATGATATTCCATGAGACAGCCACCCACCAAGTGACAGTAGGTCCTTACATGCACTAAGTCATTCAACAATGAAATATAGGTCATTTGACCAGAATTTTTACAATGTACATGTGTTCCTTATTCTAAGAGTTCTCAGGCAGAATGCAGTAAAGATGGTCACAAAGATTTTCTGCCTAATATTATTTGGGATACTTGTTTTCATGTGGTTTCATTAGTGGAATGTTTTTACCTCTTGTCCTTTTTTGTTTAACAATATAGAGTAACCACTCAATTTTATTGGAAAACAAATCTATAGAAAATTTCTTTTGCCAAAAATGTGTCATAACATCTAGTCATGTAGCATTCTTATAGTGACTCATAAAAAAAATTATGAATTCAAAGCAAACATTGCTCTAAATTAATTTGTGTCAAAACAATTTCTGACATAATTTGAACAGATATTGTGAAATTTTGGATTCATAATAACAGAGACTGTTAAATTAACCACTTTCGAAAAGATTTGCATATTCAATGGCCGTATTAATAAAGAAAGATAGAATTGTCGAATTTATAACTGCAACTGCCTTCTATCTGAACTGTTTTGATCTAATATTCCAAAATGTTGTCATGAATGAAATCAAATAAATGTATGTCAAATAGTAAAACTTAAACAAATCCTGGAAAATGGAAATCAAATAAAGAATTTTTTTAAATAAACAGTATGATTTAAAAAAAATCAAACATGATTATTGAAGAAATCTTAGAATAGATGTAAAGTGAGCCTATCAAAATCATTTAAATAACTGCTGTATCTTTCCAAATCAAATTCTTTCCATGGTGCATTATCATTGTAAATTATTACTACCAAAACCAAAATCAAACTTTAGTATAACACATATCACATATATTAAAAGTAAAAATAAAATTAATTATCAGATAAAAAACTAAGTATATATGAACTTAATCCAAATGTTGCAATAAATATTTTAAAGTTATGACTGTAAACTTTACAATTTTCATCATATAGTATCAAATATTTTTAGCATAGTATACCCCGGAAGTAATAGATTGTTTAAAGAAATGATTTTAGAAGAAATAATTTCAAATAATGAAACAATTGCAATAAAAGGCATTATCAAAACAGTGATGTTCATTGCATTTTTACTATTTAATTAAAATAAATGAAAATGTAAATAGATACACTGAATTTGAAGACTTATTCCAAACTGGAAACAAAATAGATCTAAAAGTACCATTTTCGCAGTTTGTCAATAGTTTCTATCTAATCCAACCAAAGTAAAAGGTTTTATCCACTATTGAACATTTCACGGTAGCATTTTAGCAGTTCTTATCCACTGTACTACCAGATTTTGTCAACAAAGCAAATGTCAGATAGACATTTTAAATGTATTTCACCAAGTTTTCTAGGTATTGTAGATCTCACAGTGACATTTATATTCTAGCAGTAAGTCACTAAGTTCTTATTCAACGTCGCACCAGGTTTTTTTTAGTAGAGTTTATATCGAGGTGACAAGTTAGCGTTATGTCACCAGGTTCTAATTCAACATGCATGACATAGTACCAGATTGTGTTTATTATTGTAGATCACATGGTGACATTTTATCAGTATGTCACAGGTGCTCATCAAATGTAGTACAAGTTTTTGTTCATTAATGTAGATCTTCAAGTGATGGAAGCAGTACAGTGCATGTCACAGGTTCTCATCCAATGTTTAATTCTAGGTCACACAGTGACATGTAAACTAGCAGTGTCACAGGTTCTCATCCAATGTTCATTAATTCTTGATCACATAGTGACATGTTAGCAGTATGTCAAAGTTCCCATCCAATGCTCAATTCTAGATCACACAGTGACGTGTTAGCAGTATGTCATAGGTTCTTATCCAATGTTCAATTCTTTCTAGTTCACAGAGTGGCATGTTAGCAGTGTTCTCATCGAATATTCAGTATTGAACTGCGTGATTCCAATATTAAACAAAGGGTAAACGTCATTCGGTGAACTTCAGTTTCACATTTAAACGATGTCTTGTTGTTTTTATGGACTAAAACTTACTTTCTCATTCAGTGAAACACAATGTCCCAAGAAAATCGATGAGAAGACGGGCACCTATACTTTTCCGCCATCTTTGTTGCTATGGCGATCATAAACAGCAGAAACGTCTCCCAGTTTCCCTGTCCACGACAATTCATAGGATTTTTCAAAATTTGAGATAGAGCGCAGTTTCCGATAACAAGAATACTTTGTCAGATTATTGCAATTGTCAATAAAATTGCTGTGTTTAAATATTTTGAAAATCGGCGTCTGCGCTCATACTTAAATTAAAATGTGTTAACTCGAAATTTGTCAAAATTGTCGATTTCCCGTAATATACTCTTACTTTGATGGCTTGATTAGATTAATACCGAAACTTATTTTGTAATAATCTTTCCTATTAAGAATCATCAATATAAGAAGTATGAAAATAACCAACAAGTTTAATTTTTAATCGACTTTTATTTTTCAAATAAAAAGGGGCTGATTTGGGTAGTTAGTGAACAAAGTCCTTTCTCACCAAGGCTCAAAATTGAATATTTAACTATCTCGATTGTAAAAAATAGGATTATTAATGGCTAGCAATGTAAGATTCTTTATGTGAACAATGATAAATTATTCAAATTTCCTAATTCATTTACTTATTGTTTTTGAAATTTTCTATTAAATTATGGAGGATATGTTTAGGGTTATAGAATTTTATAAGGCCTGTGTCATCCGTAGGTGATTTAACTCCAGTTCTTTTATCATTAAGCAAAACTGATTGGGAGTTCTATTAGCCTAAACCTCACATTATGTCCGCAATAGCTGTACAAGTGATCTTTAAAAAATTAGATTTTATTCCTTTGAGGTGAATTTAAATTAGCCATTAATATTTTTGAAGTTTAATAGATACATGCATTTTAATTTTTTTATATATCACAGTTAGTGCAATGGAAATGTTTCTACTTTAATTAATTATTAATGATTTTAAACTTTACTGGTTCAGTGGAATAAGTTGTAAAAACTTATATTTAAATAGCCCCCTGCTAGTAGTAAGAAGAAAAAGGAAGAAGAAGACACGAGTCCCCTCATGACACTAACTGTTTCTAAAGAACAAAGATTTAAGGACGAAAAGGCTCTAAAGGTGAGTATCCAATCCTAAGATGACACTTACTATTGTAACTTAAGATCTAAAGAAAAAATAGGATGGGAAATCATTAAAAACGAGGTACTAATATGCTGATGACACTTAAAAACAAAGATTTGAGGATTGGACAGCTCATTAGTTGAGTAACTGATTCTGTAATGACACTTTTTGTATATAACTGAGCTACTGTACAGTATCTAATTGAGTAACTGTACATTATCTAAGTGATTTACTGTACAGTATTTAAGTGAGTAACTGTACAATATCTTACTGAGTAACTGTAAAGTATATAAGTGAGCATCTGTACAGTATCCAAGTGAGAAACTGTACAGTGTCTAACTAAGTAACTGTACAGTATCTAAGTGAGTAATTGTACACTATCTATGTGAATAACTGGTCCTCTAATGACACTTACAGTACTGAAGAGTGAAGATTTATGGACAAGAAAGTTCTGATACTTACTGTATTAAAATGAACAGTCAATTTAATGAGTTTTGAAAATATGTATGGGGATTTTACTGTACTAGAAAATTTGTAAATAAAGTAAAAAAAAAAGAATTCTGCTAAAAATATTCTTCAATCAATTTTGAATATAATATCCATTTCATGTTATGTAAAAATATCTATGGTGAACTAATTTTTAGAATATATTTATACCCCCTGCAAACATAGTTTGGGGGGTATATAGGAATCACCCTGTCTGTCTGTCTGTCCGTCCATCTGTCCACATAGCTTGTAAGCGCATCTCCTCCTACACCGCTCAACGGATTTCAATGAAACTTTACATGAAGCTTAGACACAATGTGTAGATTTGCATATAGGAAGATCATTCATCCTGCTTTATTCCAAGGGCAGATAATTCAACTTAAGTAATAGGGGAGCGGTGGTATCCTTTGTGAGTTTTGCTCACAGTATGTCTTGTTACATATACTTCTGCTAGGGAAATTCCAGTAAATGCCGCTGGTTATGAAATGTCCAAATCACAACACTGTATTGTGATTTCAAGTTACCCAAAACTCTCTCTTACCTAAATGTGTACCTAGACCCTACATGTATGTTGTAATGAAATTGAACATTAAAAATCCTGTTCAGCACAATTTACAACAAAGTTACCCCTGACTTGAAAGAAATAGATTGGGATGTTACAAATTGGTGATTTGAAAAGAACATCAAATTTTAGTTTGCCAAGTATACAGTGGTATCTTTGGAGTTGTATCTGAAAGCTAGGTAGACACTTTTTAAGTAGGGACTGCTTGGTGAATTGGAAAATTATGTCAAAAAACTAAACACTTTGGAAACTAACTTTTTGCTCTCTAATAAAAATGTTCTATAACTAGATATAAACAAATGTCCTTGCTCTATGTTGTTAAAATTTAGCTATTATAATTGTAAGCATCTTCAGAGTTGACTTCTTTGTACTAGAGATTGTCTGCAGCATGTAGAAACAGTCTCCATTCTCTAATTGTCACCAGCAATCTACATTTGAAAGTATAGGCAGTCTCTACATTATATGAAAGAATTCTTTGAGAAATACTGGGTTTATGATAGAGCTGTTACTTATCAAATGATAAATATGGAAATTTAACAACATTACATGCAAAATTTGAGGTCATAAGTAACAGTCAAAATTCACTCATACATTGTACATGGGTTTTTTGACTTCAAAATAGCATTTGGTGAGATTGGGTGGGGTTGATATTCATGATTTTGCTTCCAGTAATGAAAGTTTTAACTACTTTTAATAGATTTTATGAATACTTTTTAAAAATACATGTCATTATTCAAGAAATTTCGTAGACATAGAAATGGACACTTTTGAACTTTAAATATCCAAGATACACAAGCTATCCTTTCCTGTACAAAATGCAGCAATTTGTGTGTTTTCACTTATGATTATGGCATAATCAATTAAATAATTGTAGTTGGAGTGCAGATTCTCTGACATTTAACCAATATATTTTCATTTTCTAAAGAGTCTTCAACATTTACAAAAGCTTGACGACAAAAAACCATGCAAAAACCACTCAACAAACTTTTTTTTGTATTATAATTACATAACTGTAGTAGTAATTTGCTATTGGACACATATCAAACCTACTGACTTTGTTTTTTTTTCTTATTGGAATGCTTTTTTTAAATTTCACAATTATTGTTTTCTCGACAGCTGGCAGCATCAAGATCTCCCTACTTAGGAATACAGGAGTTAATTCAAAAATCTCCTAATTAGCAGATTACATATAGGTTTAATGTCACTTGATACAGCTTTCACCTGGTTGTTGCCATAGCAACAGATTTGCTTTGGGTACTAATGATATTGATTATAAAGAAATAGTAATGTTTTCTTTTTGAAGCCCTAGAATTAGACTTGGAATAAGAAGAAGATACCAACTATTCAGAGCTACCTCCCCCTTCAGGGGGTGCCTTATCGCCCCCTGGTTATCTTGTTTTATCCCCCATTTTTAGTCAGTTGCATGTCAACTCCAATTATGCAAAGATTTAATTTTTTTTATTGAAAACTGTAGTTTATACTGCCACAACTTTTGTACTATAAAAATAGGGAGATCATGGAAAAATTGTGAATAACAAAAATTATTATTTACTTTTGTGATTATAAGGTCAGTTGGCTTTAAAAAACTGAAACAGGATAAAAATTGAGTTTAAAATCAGGATATGGATCAATTATTTTTACATGTACACATCTAAATGTATTTAAGTATCAAATACATGTAGAAATAGGCTTAGATACATGTATTTACATGTACTAACACAAGGACTTAATATCACAAAATATAACGATATTTACATGGATATTGTAAATGATCTTGTAAAGGATATTTATCTTTATATGAGTGTACGAATATAGCAAAGTGATATTGTATAGTAGCATAATATTGTCTCCTGTTATCCCAGCCCAGTATGAGCAAACTGGAATTTTAGATACAGAAACCAGCTGATTGGTGTCTTCAAATCATCAGTATTCTTAAAAAATGTAGAAATGATGAAATGATTCAACAATTTTAGAAAGAAAATCATCCTTTCATTTACCAAAAGAATTGCAGTTTAAAGTCAATTCATGTTACCCGTTTCTAAAGCTCTTACAAATAAATTTGATATTTTCCGGCAATGTACATGTATTGTAAATGGACCTTGTGAAGGATATTTACAAGTCTATTTACAAAGATGATCAATGTCAATATATTACAAAGTGAAAATCTGATTTGTAGTTTTATGAATGAAAAGTCATATATCTTGTGTATGTATCAATTGATTTTATAATCACAAGTACAAGTAAATAATAATTATCATGGATTTTATAGTAAAGTTCTATAAATTTCCTTAAAATAGCCGAATCAATATCAGAAAAGGACCCACCCTAACAGTTTCACTAATAAAGTGAATTATTTATGAGTAAATTTAGACCTGGAGACTTTGTAAATACATTTAGTAATTGAAATTGGATGGATTGATATGGAAAATGACTCGTTATTAAATTTATTTAAAAAAAAGAGATTTTTAAAAAGGTTGCTTGTTCGTTGTAAGTGATACTTTAAAGACCTAGTTTTACAGAAATTTTATGCTTAACAATGCAGTGTTCTGTCCCATATATGGTCTTCATTTAGTTTAGGGATCCCAGTACTAAAGAATTTTAATAGTTTGATTAGGATTGAGGTTAGTGTTAGGGTTGTGTTGAAGGATAAGGGTGAGAACAGATACAAGTCACATAGGGTTGGATCCCTAAAGTAAATGAAGGCCGTATATGTTTATATTTTGTACTGCACTTTTAAACCTGGAATTTTTTAAATGTGAAGAATTTTTTTCACTTCCTAACAGTAGAGGGTCTAAATAAAGTAGGATCCAATATTCATTGAAAACTGTATCTTTCTTTGTTAATTAGTAAAATTTTGCCGATTCCTTATTAAAAACTTTTTTTGAAAAAGTTGTGGATGGCCAGAATACAAAAAGTATTAGTCCCCAAGTAATTAATGCAACAAAAAGTGGTTTAAAATATAGAGTAATCTCGGTGTTTATTGAGTTACTCAGTTTAAATTAATAAGCTGCTATCTTCTGATATCATATTTACCCTAAGAACCACCCTTAACTTCATTTTGTTTATAAGAAGTCTTTTGCCAATATACAACTGACAGAAATAAACTTTCTAATTTCAAACATTACTGACAATGGTTAAATGATACTAGTCTGCTTCACATGTCTACTCATTCAAAAATAACATGATCAAAGAACTCAAAATTCTTAGAGAAAAGAGCAGTTTGAATCAGAAAACATTTTAATGGAGGGAATGGAAACCCCTTATTCTTCATTTCAACTATGGAAACCTGAAATTCCAGGCTGATCTTGATAGATTTGTATTTTGCTGATTATAATAAGTGCCCTTTTTAAATTTTTGATGCACCTGTGGGGGAGGGGGTATTATAACAGCACATAAACTTAAAGAAGGAAAAAAAGGGTGGTGGAATTACATGGATACAGTGTTGTGTCTTTCATTAAGTTTTCTCAGAACTTACAGGGTTGTGTAGTGCTGATGCATTTTGACCTTAACCAGCATCTTACATGTAGGTAAAAGCTGAAACTGTAAAATGATAATCTGTTTACCTGTTGTTTACAAGTTAACCTTTCAGTAGATTGTATACAGGTGTGATGGTATGCTCATTGTGCTGTAGGTAAACATGATTTTAATGATCCAACTTTAATGACATCAGCATGAAGCCAGTTGCATTAATGTGACAAAAATGATTCTGGTTTGAGTAACCCTTTGTTAACATATTTCAAACTGTGCATAAAATTTATCTTTTTGATATTTTACATCAGGAAGAATAAACTTGTAATTCTCCACCAGCAGTATTCTATAATACATGTTATGTACAAGAACAATATGAAATGTGCTGACCTGTTAGGCTGGTGGTGACAAATGTACATTATGAATTGTGTTGACCTCTAGCTGATAGTGACAGCTGTACATGTACATGTGTGCTGATATATGCATGGGGACACTGTAACATGTTTAGGGTATAAAAACTGGAGATGTGGCATGATTGTCCATGAGACAGCCATCCACTAAATGACAGTCAAAATTTTACTTCTACAGGTCCCATTACGGCCTTCTTTAATGAACCAGAGTCCATACCACAAACTGTAT
>JAULBM010285710.1:0-16236 GCA_032357055.1 Geukensia granosissima | reverse complement strand
TCATTTTGTTGGCCATGGTCTTGTCTGTCCTCGATTTAACGATTTCTGTCTGCCCCTTTGGTATCTTCGAATTCCTTCTCATAGACAACGGTAGTTTTCCTTTTTTGATACACAGGCAAGGTAGTGGTCCTTTTTGATACATAGGCAATGTAGTGTTCCTTTTTGATACATAGGCAAGGATTGTGTTCCTATTTTAAACAATGGTAGTGGCCCTTGATACATGACAATGCATGTGTTGTTACATAGATAATGATTGTGGTCCTTGATGCAAAGATAATTCATTTTCTCATAGGGGCCTAAAGCATAACAAATCAATAACATGCACTCACAGATTCATACTTAACACAATAATCATACACGTACCATATTTACTATACAATGCATGTGGCCCTCGGAATATGAAATGTTTTATATGAAACATGTTATGTCGAATATGGATCAAAATAAAGATGAAAACATTACAGAACTGAGTTGCTACTGTACAGATCTGAGAGTTGGTTACAGCCCAACATGCTGAATAAATAACATAACTGAACGGCTGACAATTATTGTCGTCGCCTACGCTTCTTGTAGAGTGCAGGTAAGCTCCTTATGTACGTTCCATGTGCTGTAAAGATGGATGATATGCCAGGGTGAGCCTTTTGTTTACGATGATCATTCTTATTGTGTTTTACTTATATATACATACATACGAGGTAGGCAACAGATGTAGATTTTTATCAATATCAAAGCACTTCAGACTAACTAGTAAATAAATCTTATTTTAATATTTTTGTTTTATAAGTTTTTGTCGAACACGACTTGTATGATGTTATGTTGGCTGGGAGACAAAATCATTTTATATGGAGGTTTAGATTATGTATAAAGTATGTAAATTAATGGAATGCTCAAAATATGTAAAGGGCAATATGTCACCATATTCATCTTAACTGTTTTAGCTGCTAGCAACGTTTTTAGTGCTGGTTTATATTCACTTGTTCATGTAATATGTTAGATTTTTATGTTTTTATCTTCTTAAGTGTATTAAATTGAGTTTTTAAGCAAGGAAGCACGCCACCGGAACCGGTTTCCTTATGCCCATCTTATAAATATCAAACGCAGCAACTGTTCGCAACTTTAGTTTTTGAAGTTTCAAATTTATAAAAAATTTGTGAGAAGAGGTGTTCTGACGATGATATATTATATGTGACAAGACTTGTTAATCATTGTCTCCGAGGTTTTCGTTAAAACACAGAGATCAATCCTGTACTGTGGTTTTGTTCACTAAACATGAATAAATGACATGTGCATATTCGCAGAACTTTTAGGTCATGCAAGACGATATAAGACAAGTTATTAATGCGGAGAAAATTAAATGCATCAAACATTTACATTTCCCTTTCTTCAAATATGATGGTCCGTACAACCGACTCAATTTGACAGCCCGTGCAACCAACTGAATCTGCAAACCTAATATCTGACAGTCCATAGAACCGACTGAATCTGTAAAACCAATACCAGACTGTCCGTAGCATTCACAGGTATTGTTAACCTAATATCATACTGTCCGTAGCGCCGACTGAATCTCCAAAGGTATAATCTGTAAACCTATTATCGGACTGTCCGTAGCACCGACTGATTCCGTGAACCTAATATCGGACAGTCCGAAGTACCCACTATAAATCTGTTAAGGTAGTATAAGACAGTCCGTAGCACCGACTGAATATGTAAACCTTATATCGGACAGTCCGTAGCACCGACTAAATCTGTAAACCTTATATCGGACAGTCCGTAGCACCGACCTAATATCGAACAGCTGTTCGTAGCACAGACTAAATCTGTCAAGGTAATATCAGATAGCCCGTAACACCGAGTGAATCTGTTAACATATATCTGACAGTCCGTAGCACCGACTGAATCTGTTAACATAAAATCAGGAAATCCGTATACTTTTGTAGTCTTTACTTTTTCCTCGTATTAACACGAAGGGCCCGTATAAGTCTTCATTTGTATACATGCGTGATGTCCAAAATACCTTTTATAGTGTCGAAGTCATCCCCTGGGGTGAGTTGTGGCTACACATTTAGCTATCATGAACGGTATGCTACGTAGAATTTTTTCGTTATTTTAAATGTTTTAAGCAGTAAAAAATCATCAAATACAAATTGAAGATACGTTGTTCAGAAATGTTTAGCTTTATAAAGATCTTGCGCTTTGAAAAAAAATTAATTTCTTCACACATCTATTGACGCCATTTGAACTGGAATTTCTATCTAGCATTAATTTTGTACCCTACAATAGATCTACCCAACGGCTATCCTAGATCGTTCAATATAAAATACCTAGCTAGCATAAAATAGCCGCTACGATGTTGAACGCACCCAGGTAGACCCATGCCGTATCTTATAGCCAACGTTTCACAAAAGTTCGTTAGTGTTATGAGTGGTCGTAAGTATAGGTAATACAAGATAAGTCTAACGACTTTTCGTCAAAATTTCGCCAGCTCTTCTTCCCTTAGTATGCCTATGCAGGGTCTAAGTCACGTTTACCACTGTAATGTCAGTCTTCACATTGTATTGATATGTAGTATCCAGAATACTTGTGTTTTGTCAAAGATGTTTATTCTCTTCGTGCATATCTGTATTGTCTAAGTGTCCCTCTGTTTACGTATGCAGTGTCTAAGTCTCCATGCTTATAACTATTATACAGTGATTGTATTGACATGGAGCGAAAGGACCCCCTTAAATTAAAAAAAAATATTTAAAAACCTTTAGATTTTACTTTTATTTGTGAATAAAGCCAAGATATTTTTTACACTTTAGGCCCAACACTTACTAAAAATCGAGGATCAACCCCTGCTATGTAATTTCTTAAGTCTCACCTTTATATACCTAGCGTTCTTGGTTTGTTTGTCTGTATTCTTCTATCAAATTGCATATAGAAATAAGTAAAATAATTCCATTTATGGGTTCTTAATTATAATAATAAAATCAGTCTAATTCTTATTTATACCTTTGAAATCTTTGTTTATACTTTTGTAGTGTTGTATAACATACCTATATCTTCCGTTCCTCCTTTACACGTTGTTCTTGCTGTTAGTCCAACTCGTAACAAAACTTCATTGTAAGCTCTGGCTGCTGTAGCAACACCTGATGAAAAAACAATAATATTAGACTCAGTGTCCACATTAAAAACAATAATTCAGACTGGCAGTCCAATTTAAAACAATAATATCAGACTCAGTGTCCACATTAAAAACAATAAAATCAGACTCGGTTTCTACATTAAAAACAATAATGTCAGACTCAGTGTCAACATTAAAACAATAATATCAGACTCAGTGTCCACATTAAAGACAATAATATTAGACTCAGTGTCCACATAAAAAACCATAATGTCAGACTAGGTGTCCACATAAAAAACCATAATGTACGTCAGACTGAGTGTCCACATAAAAAACCATAATGTCAGACTGGCTGTCCACATTAAAAACCATAATGTCAGACTGAGTGTCCACATTAAAAACAATAATGTCAGACTGGGTTTCCACTTTTAAAGCAATGTCAGACTGGCTGTCCACATTAAAACAATAATATCAGACTCGGTGTCAACATTGAAAACAATAATGCCAGACTCGTTGTCCACATTGACAAAATTTACACACTATGGAGAAATGTCCATAGCTATTAAAATTTTCAACAAAAAAAAAAACGTAACGGTATATTGTTAACATTTAAAACTTCACGTGAAAAAATTTTCCGAACCTGTCAAAAATCTTACGGTTGTGTGCCATTTTGTAAATTTGTAAAAAAAAATCTAACCACTCTTTCCGGCATATATATTCCATACCCATATTTTTAAGGACATGTAACAAGCATATGAATTTGCTATATTTTATAAATGTGACTCTAATTATTAAAAGGCTGAGACCAGTCTCTTAAGTTCATCTATTTTTTTCAAGTTCAAAAGTTTTTTTTATATACATGTCTTGTGCAGCGTCAATAAAATTTCCAGTCAAAAACTGAACTTACGAGATAAGAGTACATCTGAATTAAAATTAAATGTCTGGGATAGAGTGGGTATAAGTGTCCATCTTCAATGAATATCAAAGAATTTAATAAATTTGTAGAGAAGAGATTTAAGTATTTACTGATTGTATTAATTTGAAGAAAAAATGCCGTGAAGTAAGACGTATGTAAACACATACTATCGTGTATCCTGGAGTACAAGAAACTTCTAAATAAACACAGAGGATTATCCCAAGGAGATGATTTCATCCGTCATACTTCTTGTCAGGTGGATATGAAATCGAATATCAAGACGAAGATGGGACGTTAGGTGGAGTTTGTTTGCACCCGTCTCTCCCATGAGGTTCGGTAAAAATGAGAAATTTTTATTATAAAAATGTTTATTTTGAAAAACATCTGAAAAAGTTCGACCGACCTTCTGGGGTGCTTTAAAACACATTTTTAATTCTACTATGAGATGTTATTTTATTATTATTATAAGTAGTTAAAACGCCAAAGATTTTTTAGGTTATAATTTTTTTAAGAATTATTTGCCATGTTCACACATAAGGTCTATAACAGCTTAATCCCTTCAGCTGGACAAACTGTCACATAAGTCCAGGGTACTAATTTATTATAATAATCAGCATTAGTTATCTTAAACTGACATGGTGTAAACCCGTGTCATATATAAAGAACATACCAACTAACGCCTTGTGATAAACTTTGCTGGCCAACACAATTTGTCGGACACCAGGTGTAAAATTCTCAGAGAGACCCTGAAAAAATAAAACCCTTAATACAGAATCACACCATACTAATATAATTCCATATTACGGACATTAGACCCGTTATATTATTTTGCTTAAATGAGAAAAAGTACCGTTATTTTCACAAAAAAGTAAAAATAAATTGCAATTTAAAAAAACATGTAATTCATATTTCTTTCATGTATACAATTATTTAGTGATGATATTAATACAATTTACTGAAGGAAGCTTTTGAGCAGGAATAAAGATATAGGTTCAATCGATATTAACTTCTCAACATCTATATCAATATAGCAGGTGTGGTCAGGTGTATTTTTCTTACCTTATATATTGTTTCCGTTAACTTATGGATCTCATCAGTGTCCTTCATTTTAAATTTGTTTGTTTTTCACATAAATCCCAATTCTTATTTATAAACATTCACATAAGAAACGCGTAGTCTTGTTTCCGCAACAAGGACGTGTAATGCGACAGCCAGGTGTGTTAACGTTGGACGTCAAAGTTCAGGGGTGACAGGTAAAATCAATAATATGTATTATAGGTAAAAAATGATAAATTCTCCATCTGACGTAATGCGATTAAGTTTATGAGTGACAGATACATAGGTTAAACGCGCTTTACATATTAATTAAACTAATCAAAATACTGTGGTTTGCTAGATCTTAACATATAAATAAATTCTTTAAAATGCGGTTTGTTAAATCTTACACGTACAAATCTATAAATATGGTTTAAATAAAATAATGTGGTTTGTTATAAATCTTACACATATAAAATAAAATAGAATAAAATAAAATAAAATAAAATAAAATAAAATAAAATAAAATAATGTGGTTTGCCAGATCTTACACATTTAAAAATTAAATAATGTGGTTTGTTAGATCTTACACATAAAAAGAGGCGATATGAAACAAATTCGAAGGTAAAAATTTCATGAATAGAAATAGCTTAGCTACATACGTTATATCCGAAGGGCAAAATTTTCACTCTTACTAAACTTTACGAAGCTCAATTGATCATCATATGTATACAAGAAGACTATCGCGAACAAATAACAAGTCAACGTATTGATGCAATACCATTCAGAATTTCACATTTTGTTACGGAACCGTAATTAGAATTTTATTTATCTGATAAGTGGCACAGAATACCAGGGATGCGTATCTCGTATAGCGTGGCAATGGTTCCATGGACTCCCCTTTCTTACAATTATTTGTCTGGGACCCGTTTTAAACGTGTATTCTGTCCGCCCTCTACTGAGTAATTAAATTTCGTACCAACAAAACAAGTTGTGATGTTCTTGACTACAACGTCGAACCTATATCCTTTGCGGAAAAGTTTGTTAATGGGAGCAGCGAGATTTAATGAATCATTTTAAAATTTTTAGCTTAATGTTAAGTGTCCAGAAAACGTAGGATGTGATATCCCGTGCCGTATCAAAATTCTACATTTGCAGCCGTATTTTTGTATCAAATCTTTGAAACGGTTATAAAATTTTGTAAAAGTCTCGAAGTGGTTGTGATATCTCTATCCTTACCGCAAAAGTTTACCAGTGAGATGAAGAGTGTGATCATTAAAGCCAGATACTGAAGCGTTAACACGGGTAAACCGAACTAATGTGAAATGTAAGCACCATACAAAGGGGACCAAAAATCACGTCCAATCAAGAAACAAACGGAAAGTTAAATGTAGCAAACCAAAAAATTGTCCCTCTTATCATAAATTTTAGTCTATAAACAATCCTGTTCGAGTTTTAAATCCAAATCTAAAAGGGCAGTCATTAACAGTATTAGATTAAATAAAAGTGTGTTCTTTTGGATAAATTTCTTTTGCAAAATTTCAAAACTCAGGATTATTTAATGCAGAAACATTTTCTAAATATCTAAAAGTGTAATTAAACTGTCTACTAAATCCCATATGGAAGAGTCTTTTTGAATTTTTACCATAAACTGTGATTCAAGACAATATAAAAATAAATTGGCACTGGGAAGAGCACAGCTTGTGCTCATTGGTATGCCAACTATCTGTCGGTAGACCGTGTTGCCAAATCGTACATAAATATTTTCAAGAAGGAATTCGACCGATGCATCAGTAAAAATATTTGATTTCCGTGTTGTGGCTATCATTTGTGTCTTGATCGGATTATTTTGTACACAGGCAAAGCGAAAATATAATCCGGACGTGACACAAATCTCAGCCCTTTGAAGATTATGTTGGTCGGTGCCAGACTGAGGATTTCCTTGAAATCTTCAACGTTGAAATAAAAAAAAACAATTGCTAAGGCTATTTCAAAGGCAGCTATGTAGAACTAAACGAAATATAAAAAAAAGGGGATGTGGCATGATTGTCCATGAGACAGCCAACCACCAAGTGACAGTAGAATTTTAGTTCGGCTCTTTCTGGCTAGCTATTTCAGAAAAGAAATTTTAATAAATGGCCAAATAAACGAAATTCAATGTGAATATATAGCAACCATGTCTGGCGTCCAAACGCGCAAAATCCTGACAAAGAAATTAACACAGATACTAAGTGAAAATTATTGTTCTTTATTTCTATATATTATATAAAACACAAGACCTTATCCAGGGTGGGATGCAAGTCCTGGTATTTAGCTCCAAGCTCCGAGTGAGAGCTGGATAAGTCATTCGGAAATCAGGATTTGATGTCCATATTTATTGTATCGAACAAGTTTTAAAATTTAAAACTGAACTGAGGAGAAATCAACAGAATAACAGCATTCCAAAGTACTTCTCTTATGGTCCAAGAAAGCTAAACATAATACCAACGCAACTTAGGTGCTCTGCGTCGTTCCTAAATTCTGTTGTTAACGCAAGAGAGTATTACAAATGAGCTATAGTGAGGACACAATAAAATCAAATAATAATAATAAAAACAAAACAAAAACCAGATCAAAGATTAAACATTTTCCATATCTTCACCCTCTTACCATTTTTACACTACTTTGATACTTTCAGAAGTTTCAGTTGCATTATGAGCTGTGTCAGATAGAAAAGACTTTATGTAAATAGCAAAACTAACTACCCTTTTTTCGGCCAACTAGTACGTGTAGAAAACTCGGATTGCCGAAAATGCAGTAATTAAAATTTTTGGTTGTCATTTGAAAATTTCTACAGGGAAATGTATATTGACATTTTTACGGTTTATTTATACCTTCTGTTTTTTGGTCCCTAAGACTCCTTTTATATAACAGTTATCGTCCCTATGTCCTACAAATTTTATGCAAAAAAAGATTAAAATCGGGTGAAAAATTAATTTCTCAAAGCTTGTTAAATATTTGTCTTATGGCGGACGCGTATGCCAGACGCCATGAAATTGTCTGTAGTAACTTTTTTCAACAGAATCATTTGAAAAAATCGAAATTGTTTGAGAGGTTAGGGCGTTACCTCTTTCTGAACCCTTTTAGCCACATAAAAAGTGTTTCTATAACGCTAACTCTGTGGTTTCAAAGCAGATTACAAACTTTTAAAAAGCCCTTAGGTTTCAGTGTCAGCTATAATGCATCGTGCATCGAACTCATTTCAGAGAAAGGGACGTACAGTCGTGTATCATTTCAATACAGTTCAGCAAGTGTCGGGAGTTGACGAACATGATGCAAATGTTATTAGACTGGGTTTTAGCTGTCATAGTAGACGACAATTGGGTAAGCCAATTATAATTTTGAAAAATCCACTTCAATAAAGTCAAATGGTACTCATCATTCCTATCTTAGAGTTTTGTTCAAATTGATCAAGTGGATTGAGAAGTGATGGAAATGTGAAAGGTTATCCCAAATGCACAAAATGACGACAATCGATCAGAACATGGCCGACATGCAACTGAAAGGTTGCCCTCAACAACAGATCTAAGTGATGATAAAAGCTCACAACGTAGCTGACATACTGATAAAAGGTTTCCTAAACAACAATTCACCACATAGCTGACATACTGCTGAAAGGTTACTTCAACAACAGTTCACAACATAGCTGACATACTGCTGAAAGGTTACTTCAACAACAGTTCACAACATAGCTGACATTCTGCTGAAAGGTTACTTCAACAACAGTTCACAACATAGCTGACATTCTGCTGAAAGTTTCTATAAACAACAGTTCACAACATAGCTGACATATTGCTGAAAGATACCCTAAACAACAGTTCATAACAAAGCTGACATACTGCTGAAAGGTTACCTACATAACAGTTCACAACATAGCTGACATACTGCTGAAAGGTTACTTCAACAACAGTTCACAACATTGCTGACATGCTATTAAAACGTTACTCCAAACAACAGTTCACAACGTAGCTGACATTCTGCTGAAAGGTACCCTAAACAACAGTTCACAACATAGCTGATATACTGCTGAAAGTTTACTTCAACAACACTTCACAACATAGCTGACATTTTGATGAAAGGTACCCTAAACAACAGTTTACAACAAAGCTGACATTCTGCTGAAAGGTTCCCTAAACAGCTGACATTCCGCATAAACAACAGTTCATAACATAGCTAACATACTACTGAAAAGTTCCCTTAACAACAGTTCACGACATAGATGACATTCTGCTGAAAGGTTGCCAACAGTTTACAATATAGCTGACATCCTGCTGAAAGGTACTCGAAACAACAGTTCACAACATAGCTGACATACTGCTGAAATATTTCCCAAACAGCTCACAACATAGCTGATGTACTGCTGAAAGGTCATCCCAACAGCTCACAACTGACATACTGCTGAAAGGTTACTTCAGCAACAACATACTGCTGAAAGGTTACCCAAAACAACAGTACAACATAGCTGACATGCTGCTAAAAGATTTCTCAAACAGCTCACAACATAGCTGACCTACTGCTGAAAGGTTACCCCAACAACAGTTCACAATATAACTGCCATACTAGAACTAAAGAACAAAGTGATGGCAGTAGCTCAGAAGATATCTGGCATATTGAAACAAAAGCAGGACGTGGCAATAGCTCACAATATAGCTGGCCTACTGCTGGAAGTGGTGTAGAAATAAATACTTTTATATACGTTTATCATTTATCTTGAGGCTAGGGTAGGCACTTAGTCATTTTTCTAGCAGGAGTGGCTTAGCTTATCTAAACCCACCCTTTCATATATTTCCTTGCACCTTTTCATATATTGAAGGGTAAACAGATAACCAAAACACAATACTGTGTAATAGAGAATGACAGCCATACTACCAGTGCATGAATTTTTGTGCCTTTATCAAGCTTTCTTGCCAAGATTAACAGCCTTATCATATACTTGGTTATGAATTTCCTACGCCTGACTTTGCACCATACAAAAAAGGGTTGAGTTTTAATTGCATCGAACGTTATAAGGTTTGTCAGTTACCTGCCAAAGGTCTGTGGTTCTCTCCCAATACTCAGCTTCCTCCACCTGTTAAACTGACTGCCGCAATATGACTGAAATATTGTTGAAAGTGGTGTTAAACCCAAATCAAACAAAAAACAAAGCTTACAACTTTATGGTGTGCTCCTATAAAAGAAGGCCAATAAACAAAAGGTCAAGCATAAAAATGAATAAATTATTGAAGTGCTGGGGACATGCTGTTTTGTTAGGTTCATCACTGAATGGCACGCACACACATTAAACAGTAAACAGTTTTATTTTCTACAACAAAATATTCTTTCCAGGCCATTTTTAATAGATAACAAAGGCAAACAAACAGGAAATGAATGCCAGGTCAACAGTTTAAAGTGTGTTTACATTTAAATATTTCCTGCAAAGTAAAAGTAGTTAACCATCAATCCCCCCTAAAATAACTGGTCCTTGAAATATACATTTTCTAGTTTTATTTTGTAACAATTATCACAAAAATTAAGTAAATTTAGAAATGAAAGGAAATTCTAAGCAATAAAATTGCCAAAATGGCCAAGCAGGTTTCCTGTTTAATTACATCACAGAAAACAACCATGGGTTAATTATCATCATCCACTATCCAGTTCAAAAATACTGGCATAAAAATGTTCTTACAAAAGTATGTAATCAACTTTACAAAGGAGTTATCAAATTTGCCTGCTTAGAAATTCCTGTTTAAAGTCTAGATAATTCAAAGCATCACAAGCAGATATGTAGATATAATATTTAAAAAACCAGAATTATTATGTCTTTATGATAAAACTATTAAAAACTCCTTGCAGATCTATAATTTAATGTGCACATCACTGCAGATAAAAACATGAAAATATGCAATTTTTTTATATAAACATAGTAATTTTTAAGGTATCCAGACCATAATTCTCAATTCCTCAACAATTATTAAGATTTGTTCTTTGTATTTCATGAAATAAAATTTTTTTTGACACTTAAATTCTGAAAAACATCTGAAAATGAAAAGATTTACCATAGATTTTACAAGTTTTTTTTTCGAACTTAACCAATCTTATCAGATGTCATTATATAAGTTTATTCTAGAATATCCAAGTCATTTTCAAAGTTATGCAGTTAATTATGGATTATATACCTTACCTGAATACCAGGTGTAAAAACTGAATTAAAGATATATTTTTATATATGGCACAGTAAAAGACCTTTGACAAAATTCCTCTTAGGAAATGAAAATGAAGAGGAAATCCCACAACAAGACACATCAGTAGCCCACAGAGGACTTCTATACTTTCTTCATTACAAAGACACATCAGTAGCCCACAGAGGACTTCTATACTTTCTTCATTATATAGCAAGTCACACAAAGGACCTATATACTTTCACCAAATAGCGAGTCACATCAAGAAACGTTAGTAACTCAGAGAGGACCTCTATACTTTCTTGACCATAAAGTGAGTCACATCAAGACACATCAGTAACCTACAGAGAACCTCTATACCTTCTTCACGATATAGCGAGACATATCAAGATATTGATAATCCATAGAGAACTTTCATACTTTCTTAACGATATAGAAAGTCACATCAAGATACATAAGTACCCACAGTGAACCCATCTACATTCTTTTCTCCACAGATTATTATGCATGGAGTACTCGAAAATGTCCAAGACATATCGGTTACTCACAATGGGCCTCTCTATTTTCTCCATCCCATGGACTACTGAAACCAAGACACCCGAGTTTGATTATGTTCACTACTTCTTGGCTAACATCACATACACAATAAATAAAATTGAGACAGGAGAGAGATGGGTATGGTTGATCAGGCTGTCATGGTATAACTATCATCCCAAACTAAAGCCCCAAAAAAGGGAGACATCTTTGTGCAGAAAATGTACTCCTACAGATTCTAATGCAAAATATCACTTACAGTCTCAGTTCAAATGACCAAGATAAAAATCTATCTATTTTCCAATTACATTATTGTTGGGCAGAATACTTACAAGCTATGAGTTTGAATTAAACTTTATCTATTAATAGCCTGATTTTTGCACAATTTAAATAAAAAGTATTTACCTGTAATTCCCATTAAAAGTTAAATTTCTGTATCCAAATAAAAACAAGTCTTTTTGCAATGCTTTGTGTGTTTTGACCACTTATCGTAAATTCTGAGTAACTTACTGTGGTTATTATATGTGACAAGAAGAGACAAGGACCATGGTCAACCAAACCTGTCAAGGGACATATAACTACAGACAGTGAGGAGGGACATTTAACTACATACAGACACCATTGAGAGACATCTAACTACAGACAGTGTGGAGGGAGACCTTACCATACACAGAGAAAATATAAAGCCCTGTTTGCCAATAAGTAAAACATAACAGATCAATGAGAGAAAGGCAAGTTAAATCAAGATGCCTTTTTACCCCAAACATCTGGATTAACAAAAACAAATATACCATTTATCACAGTACACTACTTTACACAGCATTTACAAACATTACAGGTATTTGAGATAGATTTTCAATATTTTTTATAAATATTATTTGAGCCCTACAATATACACATAATTAAGAATAAGTTTCTTTGAAAAATCTATATACAGTTTGATTACAGTGGATATATCACTTCTGTCCAGCAGTCTTCATAAAATCCATTTACCATACATATATACAGGTCAAAAATAAAAATTTTAAACAAAATGCAGAAATATTAATAAATTTCTCTAGTACAAAATTGTTTATGCAAATCCTTATTGGGAAACAAAAAATAAACTTTCAAACAGGATAAAATGATGAAATGGTAAGAAAAGCATGAATTTAAGCAAGCAAATGTAACAAATGAAGATTTGATAAGCGCTGTGTGCTCTGTTAAGTACACAATAGTCAATCTATAAATGAAACACAGATTTTATTGAAAAGTTTCTTGTTTATTTATTTAGTATAGTTGTGGTGTGTCTATGTAAGACTGCATGCATCATGTAAGAACTTCAACTCTAGTAGATGTGAATGTTTACTTCCAGCCGCAGCAGCCGCAGATGTTGGTCGCCCACAATACCTGTATATAAAACAAAACTAAGATTTTAGTCATCGTGGAAGAAATAAACTCTATCAGATGTGTTGCTGGCTAATGTGGCAACTGATGTAGGTACCCTTATTGACTGTGAAAATAGTCGACATGAGAAAACTACTTTTACACATGCTGCCATTTTTAAAATAACAAAACTTCACATTTTCCTAAATTGACAGCAAAAAAAAAAAAGTCTCAACAGTAGTTTAAATAACTCTTGGTTGATTATTGTTAACTTTTCTTAAATTACAGTAAAAATGATTGAAAAACAGTTGTTTGAAAAAGAATTAGAACACAGATAAATTCAAAATGGATTTGCTGTTCTGGACCAAACTCAGAAAGACATTTTTACCGCACTGTCATTTCCAGGTTGTAAATTAGTCGTTATTTTCTTCAAAGAATCTATAAATCACTTAAACTGCATCATAATCATGCACCAAATTTCAATATTTTTTTCTTGCATTATATGCTTGTTTATTTGAGATAAATATTTCATACATGACGTCCCACAGGTAAGTTTTATTGGTGAAGGATGCCAGACTACTAAGAAAGAACCCTCAACCTTGGGCAGTAACTAACAAAATTTATCACATGCATTTTGCGTCCTTTTGCATGGTACAATGTCAGAGAAGTGCTCACACTATATCAGTGATAGCTTACAGTGATATGTACAGGTAAGTTTAAATGAACTACCCCAACCACTTGGTGCAGAGGAAAACTTGAGTCATATCAGTGATATCTGTACAGGTAAGATAAAATCAACTGACTGAACCAATCTGACACCCAGCCTCCATTCCACCCTCCCCCTTGATATAATATGTTAAATTCAATATGTCTTAACAGAATTATACTGCATTGTACTAGAACTGTCCAAAATCTTCTTTTTTCCACTAAATTTGGGCAAAATTAGAAACCTGCTTGAACTAAAAAGCATGATGTACTGCATCTGCAAATCATCAAAGAGTACTTACAGTAATAATATATATCTATATCAGAGACACCATGATAAGTTTCTATAAATACTTATTTTTACACACAAAAATTCACAAAACTTGTATCATAATAAAACACAAAACTAACGTAACGGAGAAGTTATATCAGTCTTGAAGAACTTACGTAACATCAGAATCCACTCCCAGTTTTCTGAATACAGTATACATTCTGGGTTCTACATACTGCCACGCCCCCATGTTCTTGTGTTCTTCCTGTACCCAAAATACTTTGGCTCTGTTGTATTTCTGTATCTCTTGCTTAACAAGGTCGAAGGGGAATGGTGATATCTGAAAAGACATGCAATATTATTGTAATTTCCCATCTCTCTCTCATCCATAATTAACTAAGTTCTTTTTTGTAAATTAAACACAAAAAATTTGTGTTGAATATGATTAAGAGGTAACCACACTTTAGCAACCAAACAGAACTTGTTGTTTACATCAAGAATATTATTGGTATAAATTTTTATGAAAAAAGCAGATAACTTTCATGTATGCGTGTTTGCTAAACGATATACTATAAATTGAGATATAAATGTGAAAAATGCCATAAAATTGAAACCATAATAATTAAAACTATCTTTTTCTAATCATAACAAATACATACTATTACCAAATTTTACTGTTTAAGCATACATTAACTAAAACAATGTGAATATTGGAAATTCAACTATAAATTTATAACATTTATATTTACAATTTTCATTTTCTCCTCAAACTAAGGCTTTAATCAAAATTTTCCCCATTTTTTAACATTTGACATTTCAACCAACAGAGGAGGAAAATCCCCAGCTGCTTCCTTAAGACATATCAATGTTTTGACTTTGGCAATATAAAAAACTCAGTACAGTTTCAACAAATTTTAAATTCAACAATAAAAGTAAATTAAATGGATTTTCCCTTTTCTATATTTAGGTACACGACAGCCTTGATAAATGATATATCTACCTCGCGTGCTTAATTGCGCGGTGATCATAAATCTATTGTATTACTTATATCCTATTTGGTGTGTAAGTGTGATACTGAATGAGAATCCTCTTAACTGGTATTCCATACAAAGTATTTTGTCATAAAGTCCTCCATTTTTGGAACTTTATGTTGCATGTACAAAATTAAACTTTTGTTTATTTTTGAAGAAAATTTTATTTTGATTTTGTCTTCTTAAAATCCGTCCAAGAGTCGAGTATATATATTTTATTCTAGAAAGAATTTTTTATATATTCTTGGTGAATAGGTTCCTTAACATGGTAGCCTAAGATAACTTTACCTGGTCTAATTGATGCTAGTTTTTTTTTTGTTTTCTAGTCAAAGTGCCATAGTTGTTTTTTTTTTTTTTGTGATTATTCAGAAATATATCCATGTATTTTTGTAATATATATACCAGTGTGTTCATTAATATTGCAGTTTTTTGTAATTTTACGAGAGATTTGTCCGCATCATTTCAAAGTGCCAAAATTCACATTTTTTTGTTGTGATGATCTCATGTATTATTCTTAAATTTTTACTTTTGCATATCTGTTATACATAATACTCATCATACTAGTCGTTATAGACAAGTGGAAGTTCAATGCTAAGTGAGGGGCTGTGTAGTGAATTTTGTAACTAACCTCCCCCATTTTTGTTCGTTTTATATATAAATTGTTAAGTTTTGCACTCTGTTACAATGTATTTCACAATTGCATCATTCATATTCCTACTAAGCTAAATATAGCAACCCCCACTGTGTTTCTGGCCTGAGTGCCCTACCACTGGTATTAATTAGCAGTATAAATAGCGCCTGCGTGCTCATTTTAGTCAGTCTGCGGGAAGAATTTGCTATAATACAGTTTGATTTTATACTTTGTGATATTCATTTGTGTGTAATTTGTAATATTGGATTTCCATTGTAACTCGAATGTTCATTCATCATATATGTGTAATGCAGTATTTTTCTATATTTTTGTTGTCTTATGTTGATCAATTTTCATTTTCTAAAATGACTGTGTGTCCATTAATCAGTACATGTATATTAAAGTTCAAAATAAATGAATAAATAAATGAGATAAGAAATCGGTGTTA
>JAULBM010285699.1:0-16239 GCA_032357055.1 Geukensia granosissima | reverse complement strand
TATGATATATTTCACTGTAAAACTTTTGATACAGGTTCACTTTTGTTGTGGCAAAATTCGTTTGGTGTACTATAGTAAGGACAGCACCACAAATTATATGTTTGATTTTATCTTGGTATCAAGGAAAAAGAAACATTTTATCAATGTTTAACTAAGTAGTATATAAATGTCTAAGTTAAAAAAAAATTGATTAAAGTGTTTTCATGTTATTGTATGAAGTGTTGATAAATGATTTACCGTAATACCCACCATCTTAAAAGTGGGCGTATAAAAAGGAAGCACAATTTTTGTAGTTCCACAGGGAAATCTTCTCCTATTCAAACATGAGAATGCTATCAAACGTAACATCTGTTACTTACATTCTTTGATCAGAGAGAACAATGAGGGATCATATGGCATTATCATGCCAATGTAAGTGACGGACAAGCCTACAGACATTGAATTCAGACAGGAATTAAACTTCCAGTTATCAAAGGTTTTACATTTTCAAAATGAGTTTGCATAGAGAATCTAACAAATAAAAGAATACAAACAGCTGAGAAAAACAAGATGAATTCTTTGGAACATGCTGTCAAATTGACTAGAAGCAAAACTAAAGTCTTTTGTATTAGGAAAAAATTCTAACACTTTATCAAGCAGTTGTTTGTGTTTTGATAAATTTTACTTTATAGCATATTGTGAAAAAAGTACTCTGGAAACCAGTAAAAGTTTTTATTATAACGAAGATTCAGAATTCTATACAACAATGACCAAAGGCTCAGTCTTCAGCTCCCCTGGCATAGGGCTCATTTGGTCATGAAGTCATAATTACATTTGATAAACAGCAAAGTAGAAACAAGTATTCCCCCAGGCAGGAATGATAATTCTTATAAAAGACAAAAAATGCTCCTAAAAATTGTTACTTTATTTGTCTTAGTAGTGCCAAAAAAATTTTTTTTTAAATTGGTCAATAAGAAACAAAATTGTCCAAGGCTGCCATATTTGATTTCAAAAAGAACAATCATTCTTAAGTATGTTATGAATTATGTTCTGCAATGTTTAGTTCTATTTGGTTTGTCATTTTAAAAGAAATATTTTTTATATACACTGTCTAATCAAAAACAAAATTTCACATGGTAGTCATGTTTGTTTTGTGATATGAACTAAAAGGAATTGAAAGAAAACCTAAGGACCTGACAAAATTAGGCAAGTAGAAAAGTGGTGAAATCAGGTGGTCTGTAAAAGAAAGAAGCTTCTGTCTCTTTGAAAACACCCTCAGCATTGTTCATTTGGTATTGGTCATTTCAGGGTAATGGGAAAGGTTTCAAGGGATTACAACCTTTAGAAAGAGAAAGTGAAAAGCCTGTTTTTGTTCTACGCTTTAAAATTCACAGAAAAAGATCTTCATTATTGATATTTCATATTGGCCAACAAGACTGTGGTGTTGACTGAAAAATTTCTGGAGTTATGAATTCAATTAGGAAAAATGATTGTCTAAGCAGTTTCTGTGTCAACAACCCAGCTCTGTCTAGAAAATTGCTGTTTTGGACACATGCTCCTTAAAACATATGACCTGAGGGATGTATACCCTATAAACAAGGGCAGCTGAAATGCTACTGCAAATGAATGGGAAGTTTGCTTTTGGAAAGTTGAAGTCATCATGTTTGTCATATAATGTTGTGTGAAGCCTCTCATTTTTGCCATATTTGAAATGAAGGTCAAGGTATCAGGCAATCTTGGAAATATCTGATGCAATCTTGGAAATATCTGATGCAATCTTGGAAATATCTTTGTTTTATTATTTTTTAGCTTATTTGGGTAGATGAGTTGAAGATAATCACTGAATTGTGCATTGTTCAGTGCAAGTACATTATCTTTATAACAGAAACTGAAATTAAAGGCTGGGTTAACTTTCTTATTTTTTTAGGGGACTTTATAAAATATATCCACCTGTTTTTTTTGTCTGATTGGGACAAAATGAGAAACTTTGTAAAAGACCCCTCCTTAGATGCTTCCTGTCAAGTTTGGATGCAATTGGCCAATCGTTGTCTGATTGGGACATAATGAGGAAGTTTGTAAAAACCTTCCTAATATAAAAATAGGAGATGTGGCATGATTGTCTATGAGACAGCCACCCATCAAATGACAGTAGAATTTAAACTTCTACAGGTCCCATTATGGACTTCAACAATGAACCAGAGTCCATACCATAACCGAAGCTGTAAAAGTTCTGGAAATACTAATTTTGAAACTACATGTATACATAAGACACGACAATCGACCTAATCTAATGCCAAAAGGGTGAACATATAACAATAAAAGATGCTAACTATCATGTTAAGTTTCTTTCTGAGATCAATTTTCAAACTCAGAAAATCAGAATCAAGAATTACCGATAGCAACCATGTCTGATCATGATAAAATGAGGAAGATAATTTCAATTGATGCTTCCTGTTTCATTGGGCTTCATGGTTTCTGAGAAGATGAAAATGTAAGGTTTACAGACAACAGACTTCAAGTGATGGCAAAAGCTCAAAAGACTTTGGCCAAGTGAATTTAAGAGTGAAGCTACATCTGGCTTTTATGGATCTTGAAATTTGTGAGAAAAAAGGTACAAGAATTAGGTAAGAATACCAGAAAACCTAGGCTTTATGATAAAATTCATTCAGAACACCTGAAAAGTAATTTTTACATACAGTTGTACATGGAAGTTATTGATACGTGTCAACAGTATGGGTTTACTTGATCAGGGATTTAGCTTTTAACTTTTATCAATGGTGATTGATGGTTGATCATAATACTGTATAAAGTAGGAGCTCTTGCTTCAGTAGTAAAAAAAATCAGTACATCTCTCAGAGCTCCCTGCCTTGGAGCTATATTAAGACTGGATATGAGGCTTAAATAGTTCACAATGAACATTTTTATTGGTCTAAATTTTAGTCAGGTCTGTATCCGAGAGAAAGAGGAGACAAAAGAAAACTGAAGGGTTAGTCAGGTGTGAACAATTTGATAGACAACACAGGTTAGTCAGGTGTGAACAATTTGATAGACAAAACAGATTTCATTTAAGGACCAAGTTCAGTTTGGGATTTATTTGTGAGATGTTTGAAGACCCAATAGTGAGTTTTAAAAGGAAGACTCGCAAAATTGATGTTAATCTGCATTTAAGATTATAAAGTTATTTAATAGGTATGAAGTCAAAAGCTCAAACAATTTTCTCAGAGGACAGGAAAAACAAAATTTGTCTATTGCCCAAGGCTTAACTTATCACATTTAACAGAACAACACATAGTGCATCCATCATCAGGCAACAGATCACTGTACAATAGATTAGCCAATAAGCCACAAGACAACTGATCCAATCACAGCTAGGGTCAAAGGTAACCAGCCAAAAGACTGCTAACCAGGCAATAGACAAATGATGGGCAATCTTAGAGCAATAATAATGAAAAAAATACTTAATGAGGCAAGTAAATTAGGTAATAATATGCTACTATTACGACTTTAAGCCATTTCCTGATTTACCCTGGATGAAACATAAATATCCTCTTTTCCTTAAAAAACTAAATTCAAATATGAAAAAAAATTCAATGATCATGGTTGGTGTCATGGTGTTAAACTTCATAATCTTCTAATTCATCATATTCTCATGGATTGTTATAACTCCTTTTTAAAATTTTTTAATAAAAACATAACAAAGTTTCTCCTTGTAGGCATATTAATCCAAAACCAAAAATGTAATATCTATTAACGTTCATGTCACATGCTAAAAATTAAAACACATAAAAATCTGTGCTAACAGAATTGTTTTTGAAGTATTTGATGATTTTGTATTGTCAGCTGATGGAAACAAGTCAACATGTCCTAGAAATAATCAGAGGAATACGTGATCTCCAATCGTTAACAGATATTATCCAATCCTGCTTTTTGAAATACTGCTATAAAGAGAATATGTAGGGTCATAAAACAGCAGCTTAATTATAGAACAAATCATTATTTTTAATCAGAACCGTACTACGCAATTGAATTGTGTTTTAAAATTACACAAATATAATATTCAAGTAATACTACCGGTATCTCATTTGGGAAAATCAAACATGACAGTCAAATGATATGAATTCCATGTACTGATGTTAAAAAATGTGAAATTTTTCTTTCATGAAAATTAAAACATGTTCTGGCATTAATCTAGTTGTCATTATAATATTTGATAGGAAGATATCTGTTTTGCTTTATATTAAATGCATCACAAAGCTTTAACAAGTTTTTAAGTAGTTGCCATTATCTTCCATCCAACAATTTTTCCATTAAAACTTTACAATTTGTTAAATTCTAAAATAAAATTATATTCTTTAAGAATCTATTATAGCCATTAGAGTTTGATCCAAAGTTATGTAATGTTTCATCCATACTATTTCCAGATTTTTACAAAGTTTGCTGCAGGAAAAATAATATTAGAGAAATCTAAGTTAACGGTCATGAATAAATGACAGTATGATACATTTAATTGCTGATAAGAATAGTTGTACTTACTTTATCTAAATATTTGTAGGAGGTAAAGTTGTAAACCATTTGAGACATGGTGCTTCCAAAATCTTTGGCTACAGCTGACATTCTGCAAGAAAACAAAACATTGGTCAACATTGATAATAATTATGTTGTATTCATGGTATGATTGATTGACTGTTTAAAGTCCTGTGGCAAATATAAAGGACAAGAACTAAGTCAACAATCATAAATGATACTGAAAGTGCGGATGGGGTGGAACACAACATGGCAACAACTTTCCACTGCCACTGGAAAATGGAAGGGATGGGTAGGAACAGAAAATCTAGCCTATTGTAGTGACATAAGCCTTCTCTTTTTTGAAATCTTCAAAAGGGATCTTTTACATTCATGGAGTGTGGCATTTCCCACACACATACCCCAATATAGTCCACAGCCAGGCTTTGTTTTATGACCTGGCAGCCCCAACCCCTATTTGCCACCTTGATATCCACATGGGTCAGCCCTGTGGGTCGACCCATGGAGACCACTCAAAAATAGGTGTATTTTAATATTTTTACCACCTTATCTATAAGTGACACATATCAAGTCATGTTGGCAATTGCCTACTGCCTTTATTTTGTCTTTCACAGCCCTCTTTACAGTTTCTTTTTCATTACAATGGTAGTAAGGCAAAATAAATTAAGGACATTCATAAAATAAGTTACAAAAATCCTATTAGAAAACAACAAAATTTTCCTTGTTAACCTTTTATCTACTAGTATTGCATATTATGTGTCATGTTGTTAAGTACCTTGATTTTGTATCTCACAGCCTTTATACAATTTTTCTTTAGTAACAGTGTCATATAAGGCAGAATTGACAACCAATAAATACTGCTAGGTCATTGAGGACTTCTTTCAGCAAGATTTAAAACACTCTGTTAGGTCCTTGGTGCCACTGGTTTTCAAGAAAATGGTGTTTTTATGTAGAAATAGATTTTGACTTTACTTCACAAGATGAATAAATAGGTAAAGTATGATGCTCATTTAATATTTGAGAAATGGAACTAAATGCAAAACTGAACAGTTGAGAGGTACAGGATGTAAGGAGGGCTACACTATATCCTCAATCAATATTCATCAGCAAAAATGACGACAAAACTAATGCAGCAAAAATGACGACAAAACTAATGAAGACACTGATTTTCCATCTTACATGTAATAATTAGAGAAAACTCACTGCTTTGTCAACTACATATCAATGTAGTCAGATGAACAGCATAAAAAGTTACTAAATTAAATCTTTTTATGGAAAATTATTTTGGGCAAAATTTAAGACTAAGTGCCAACACTAAATGCAGTTCAATATGGAGTTTCTTCAAATTTCAATTGGTGTACATGTACAGTTCTTACTTCATAACCTTTGAGGGGGTCAACAAATGCACAAAAATTCAAAAAATAATAAAATAAGCTTTAATTGATGGCAGTCTAGATGGAATACTTGTAATTTTTTTATCAGAAGCTCATTATTATTAATAGGGATTATGTACATATTTGTTCTTTATCAAGACCTTTATTATATTTATAGGGATCACTCTTTAATATTATTCTTTTTAATGCAATCTCATTAAAATCAGATGTTCTGATACGCTCCACTCCTGGAGCATATCAGAACATCTGATTTTAATGAGATTGTTTTAATTGCTATTTCCATATTAATTGCAAAATGCAATACCTCCTGAATTCATAGACATTTTCTTCAATGAATGCAGAAAATAATTACAACATTTTCAGTGTGTCCAAATTTCTTTACTATTGAGACACAAAATCTTCAGGTGTTTTAATCAATCATGATTGATTTAAACTTCCACCGTCTCACTGGAACAATACCTATTGTATTATTTAGCAATACCAGGTTAATCTGCAGGAGATTTAACTCCAGTTGAATTCATCAGTACAGGTAAACTCATAGAGGAGTTGGAGTTTATCTTCAGCAAATGAAGCATGAAATCCGCTGTAATGAAAATTCAACTGAAATGTTTATGAGGGTATTTCTTCAACAAACAATAAAATCAGATGTGCTTTCTGATTTCTGCATGCATTTAACAGGCAGGTAATCATTCCAAATTTTATTGACAGGTTGCCTCGTTAATTAGATTCATACATGTTCTATTATCTGGGTTCTACTCATTTGCATATCTAGTAAATCAGCAAAAAAGGTCAAGGTAACAGCTGCTTTGTTTGATGAAATTTGGCTCTTGGAAAATCTCTTTTAAACATCTATATTTGATCTTATCTGGAAATACTGCTAAGGAAAAGGAAGCCTGTATTTAAATAGGTCAGAAGGTCAATGGTCAAAATTACAAGATAAAAACACATAGACTGAAAAGTTGCTGGAATGAATACTGGTATGCACTTCTGTGAGCATTTTTGTTATGCAAGCAATTGATATATGAGAAAGCTCTTTAACTGTTAATTGAATTTCTCATTAGATTTTCCATTTAGTTTCAATCTATGTTAAACTCATTTTGTGTCTATACACACATATTTTAAAAGAAGTGATACAACAACAAAATCAGAATTAATGTTTCTAAATACCAACTCTCAAAATTATATCATTTGCATGGTCAAATCCAATTTTCATTGACTTAAAAAAGCTAGAAGCTGAAGAGACAGGAATGGCTAAATCAATTCTTCAATCATTTAGCCTACAGCTAGAAAAGAGAATAGATTAATCTAAACTGTTTGATTTTCTACCGAAATAATAGGTTATATACTCATAAGATATAATCAGAGTTAACTGAGCGAAGGTTTAAAATGATGACAATTTTATGTCCTTATTATGAGGCTTACAACTGCGTCAACTCTACTTCAGGCAGCTGCTTTATTCAGAGATCATTGAATTCCACATGAATGAAACTTCTTTAAAAATATAGAATAGAATATGTCCACTGAAAAGGCAAATGCTCCTCCAAAGATTAAATACACAACAACTTCCTCCCCAAAAAAATAATACAGTCATGGGATAAAAAAGCTATTGGAAGTGCATAACTCTGAAACAACAAAACTGAAACATCTCAAATACAGACTATGTCCATATTTACATGTCCTAAACAACATTTCCATATTTAAAATCAGTCATGTGTTCAGAAGCTGGCAATCGGAAACCTCAAATTTGATGATATCCAACTATTTAAATTATAACCGACAAATTCCATGAACCACAATATGTTAGCCTAAAATTTGACAGATTTACTCTGAAATAATATCTTCGCTCCAAATCTCTGAAATCAGGGAAAATAAAAACCTGGTGAAAATATGCAAGCCATCTACCAGTGTTTCTGCCATAAATTAATGCACAAGATTTAATTTACAAATAATTTGCACAAGGAAATAGAATATTGGGTTTGTATCAGCTTCAGACTATTAACCAAAACACCAATTTTATAACTTGTTTTTAATATCCTACTATCAATATCAGAGGTGGATCCAGACTTTTGGAAAAGGGGGGCCCACTTTTTTCGGACCTATTAATTCATCAATTTTCTTGATTTTTTAGGGAGATTAAGACCAAAATTTACCCCATATTCTTCCCTTTTTTACCGTTTTTGCATGTCAAAGGGGGGGGGGGGGCGCCTCCCCTGGATCCACCCCTGAATATTAACTACAACATAATAATTCTGTGAACTTTAACCCTTTATAACAACTGATTTATTAATTTGCCAATAAGGTTTCCTAGTCAGTTTTATGTAGGAATGCATTTACTGTCATCAGATTTATCAAAAGCGTTGAATTGTCATAAATCTGATCAAGTACCTCATAAGCCCTAAAACAGCTTGTTAATGTGATGGACAAGACTAGTGAAGACCTATAGCTAAATAGGAAATCTAATAAGAGCTTTCTGATATAGTCATTTAGTGTTATGGAGTGATAATTAGCCTGTATGGCTATAAAAGGACAGTTTGGTTCCTGATGATGGATGACTAGTATGTCTAGGTTAATACTGGTATATATAGAAATGTCTAAATCAAATCACTACAGTGCAGGGATTGGAACCAAATCACTCTATCTCGTCAGCAGTTCATGAAACAATTCCCGAAAATCTATTCTTTTCAATCAATTTCCTTAAAGCTCTTTATTGGAAACAGATATTGAAACGGTTCCAACTGTGACTAAACATAACCTCTTTTGAAGACATGTAAGACTGAAATATTTTGATTTAGTTAATAAAGAAGAACGAAAGGGATATTATAGAAGGTGGCATTTATTTCAAAATGTGGTTTAAAATGATGTGTTCATACCATGCAAATTTCTAATGTGAATTTAGATATTCACGTTTTAAAAGCTGTCACAAGAAAATCATCTGACTAAAATTGTATCCTATTCTCTATGTCAGGCTTTTGTGGAGAGTGATTTTTGAACTATATAAAATTATTTGCGCGTTTCTGCCTTTGTATTTGATTTTAATGAAAAAAAAAAAGAATTATTCCACAGTTAACGGTTAATATTTTACGTTATGAGATAACGTTTTACATAGTATTATCTGCACCTGAATTTCTGTACAGCGATTTAACATTAAGGGTCAGCCATCTTCATTTTGGATGGGAGCGCTTAGGTTTTACATAGATAAATTAATTCGAAAAATGACACACATTTCTGTTTTCTGACCTTTACTTGGGATTTATATAAGAAGAATTACTTTAAAATTTCTATTCAGGTGGGTCTCAAACCATGTTTTGCACCTTATTTAATCCTAGTTTAATTACCTAATTATTACACAGCATTGTCAATGTATACTCATGGTCTCACGCTAGCACGTGCAAAATGCCACTTCCAGCAAACAAATGGCTGACTTTACAATTTAAAATTTTAAATTCCTTGTAGAGAATTAAAAACTCTGCGTAGCTTAAAATACATGGTAATTGCTAAAAAGTAACATTGCAACTTGCTTGTACTTTTTTCAATCTACTAAATAATCACTATTGTACAAGAATATGGCGAATAGTTTTTCTTTCATAACGATTTTACCTATTCTAAGAATCTCTGACAAAGAGTATATATAATTAAAAATGATAAGTAAAATAGTGTTAATGATGGTTGTATATCATTTTAGTTTTATATCCATAAATGTCCTGTCAGTCTTGTTTGTGTTCAAGAGATTGCCATGTTTGTCAACTTTCTACATTTTCTCTGGAAATGGTCATTGAGTAAACAATTGATGACCTACCAAACTATAAACCCCTGGTCAACATACTCGGACACCAGATTTACATAACTAAAGTTGACTTGAATGACAATAACAGACCAAAATAATCACATATTCTTCTGAGAATTGTTGACAAGAACTAAGGTATAACAAGTTTGATCACAAATTATTGTTTATTGCTTTCTCTTATTAATCATCAATTTAAATACTTCTGCATCCACGGCTCAGTACTTCTTTCCAATCTACAGACAAATGTCCGAGTCAGTGATCATCAGAAAGGACAATTACAGTCTATTTATAATGGCATTGTTATTACGTCTATGTAACAACCATTAATTTTATGCTAGTAACCAAACTCTCCTTAATAAAAGTTTATCAAAACTCCCTTTGCAATGTATATATAGGTAGACATTTAAAATTGTGTCCTCTCTTTTCTGGTTTAATACTTCTTTCTAAATACTGTTGAAATTTTAAAAATTGTCATATCTGTACTATCACAGTATAGAAATTTTAGACCACTTCTTCAAGACTGTAACACTATGGTATTTTATGCAGTTAATTTCCTTTTTAGTCATATATAATTTTATTGTTGCAGTTATAAAGTATGATAACTACATGTATATATCAGGTCAATGTTTTGTGTATTTGACACAAACTATTGAAGGACTGAATAAATGTGAAAATTCACTCTTTTTCAAATTTATTTAAAAGCTAGTGCTTTTTGCAAGACTGACACTAAACTAAACATTATTAATTTTGCTTGCATTACAGTGATGATGTCTTTTACTTGTTGGAGTTGTTTAAACTAGATATCATTTAAATGGAATATAACTCTGTGGGCCATGTTATGGTAAAAATTCTGTATATCAGCAGTGTACACATTTGATCCTTTTTATAAGCATAAAGTTTAAGATCAGTATTCATATTTGTTTGCTACATAAATCCCTTTAAATCTTACTTAACATCAAAATTCAAAACTATTTTACCTTGAGGTCAAATGTCATCAAGACATCAACCATGGAATGCAACCAATTAATGGAGGTAATCAGGCACATGCCAGATATCAAAAGCTTTCCTCAAAAGAAAAGGAAATTACAGCATGGACACAAATTTGTCATGTACAATGCATTCATTTGACCTTTATGTCCAAGGTCAAATTTGCTAACTTGGATATATGTCACACAGCCTTGAGATATATCCTTATTTCAAATTTCAAGGGCCTATCGTAAAAGAGTAACAGATGGAAACGGACCAACTGACAAAATTGTTTTCAAATCCTTTTATTGTATTTCTGTAATCTGAGTAGAAACACACGTTACTCATTCTGTCTTACTATTCTATTCTCCTGATAAATCTAAGGAGTAATACATTTTAATTTCAGACTATTTGCCTTTTTCCCTGATTTAATTTGTTCAAACACCACAAAATGAATACCACTTAAAAACAGACAAAATCTTATTAACCAGAATATGTTCACTTGGCTTCCACAGTGAAGAGCAATTCACTACTGTGACATTTTATTTAATGGAGCAATCAATTAAACCTAAAACTTCAACATTTCCCTTTGTAGCAATTGACAAAAGTTGGAGTAATGAAATGGCATGGCATGCACCGTCTTTAATTGAAAAATTTCATCATCTTGCCAGATTACTTGTTTTGGATGTCCAAACAATTCATTTCACAGATGATTGTTAATCAAATCATTGCCCAATTTTCTATGTAAAATTTGCTTTTGGGCTCTTAGTAAATTTTATTTAATTACAACTTAAAGCTTTCTATTTTTTTAAATATAATTGCACAGCTAACAAGCAAAAAATGAAAATTACTGTGTCACACTGATAATTAATTGTATTTCTTAGCAAGCTGTTTCCTTTCCCAGTACAAACTGTTAAAGAAATTTACAAATATGGCAATCCAGTTGAACATAATTAATTTTTTTGTTAGATTTCAAAATTGATCGGTTACCAAAGCGGTGTATGGGAAGAAATTTTCTAACATCTGCTTTAAACCATCTCTGTGAAAGATTTTGAAATAAGTTCAAAATTTTCGAACAGTAGATTGCCATGTTACATTAAATAAATATTTTATGAAATAAAACTTTAAAAGGTGATACCATTTCATTTCATGAAAAAGGCCCCAAATACAAAATGTGACACTATACATAAAACACGACAACTGACCTAATCTATTGCAGAAATGGTTAACAAATAACAATATTGAGGGTTGTGTTTTATACACAATTTTATAATCAACAAAATCATTTAAATAAAGCTGGAATCTTTGTATTAAAAATAAATATTTTATAAAGCAGAACTGTAACACAACAATACTTATTATTATAAGTTTAAATTCAGATGTACAACAACAGTGTTTGGCCCTTATAGCACTGCCGTTTTCAGCGCTATCCTGTTTTGGCCGCAGCGCTATTAGACTTGACCGCAGGGCTATCGTACTTACCACAGCGCTATCGTACTTACTGCAGCGCTATATTAAATTTCAATCTTAATTAGATGAACAGGAAGCTCGGCCTTTTTAGCTGTCATAAATGGTAATTACTAAAAATCCAATTACGACCCAAACGTGACTACATGTAATTGGCTAATCAACAGATCACTTAACAACGGGTGCTAATCACTTTCACACTTGTATGCACACCTGGAAGTGGATAGAAACGATAATCCATGATTCACTTGTTTCAACAAAGCATTTTATTCAATTTAATGAAAGGGAGCATCAGAGATTATTAAAATGACCATGAAATAAGGTTTTTCCCCAAGATAAGCGAAATCCATCTTTTTTAAAACATGTGTGGTTAAAAATATTACGCATGTCCGAGTGCAGGTCAAAATCGAGAATGACAAAAAACTTTGCGGATCCATCACTTTTTATCGCTTTTTCATCACAAAATGAAAAACTGTAACGAATTTGAAGATCTTCTCATTTTAAGCCTTTAACCAAATGTTTTCCGGTATTGTTCCAGATATTTCCAACCATTCTAAACATCCGGGTCAAGATTTTTTTTGAAAAACTGCACACCACAAAACAATTTTTTTGAATAAAACACTTTCATTTCAGTACAGTATCTTTTACGAATGGTGACTATCTGAAGGGGCAAATATTACCTTTTAATGTATCAGATCAAAATATAGATATGAATTCAATCCTCTGCGATCTTTTCTGTCTGTATCTAAAACATGTAGAATCCAAAAACTGGCTTTTATTCATAGGAAGAACTAAGACTCCTTTAGCTAAAATTTAAAACAGAACAGCATTTATTGCTTATATCTGGCAACAATTAGAGTGTCTATATTGGATCAATGTCTGTCTGGTCAAACATGTCAGGACTCTGGTTGCAATGCAATTTAACTAAAAAGGTCAAATATTTTCAGGGATTTATTGCAGACTGAAACTTGTGTCTCTGTTTCAGATTATGAAGATTTTAGTTACCAATTTAAGGCATAGACACATACACAATTTTGTAAAGAGAGCAGTTGCAGACAAATCTTTTTACATGCAACAGAGTGACCAATATTAGTGTGTTCTCTGCAAATCCAAGCTGTGGCAGCATTAGGACATTCCTAAATACTTTGTGCGCACGTACCACAGCGCTATAAAAAAATTCTAGGGAGAACACTGAACTATACTCAACTTTGTATCTTTATATGTATAGTAAAAAGGCTTATTGCAGTATAAATATGGGCCAGATAGCTGGAGTTGGTAAAGGCACAAAGTGTGATATTCAATGCACATGTGATATCAGTAGAAGAATTCAAAATATTACATAATTTTTATGCATACATGAAACCTATAAAGGTATGAATGATGTGCAATAGATATAGAACCATACCTGTTAACCATCCCACATGGGAGACACAAATCTCCCTCTCACAATTTTGTCCCCCAAATCTCCTTCTTTCACAATTTTGTCCCCCAAATCTCCCTCTTTGCAGAAATATTGCATAAGCCATCTTCTAAATGGCTTATTAAATTGATATAAATTTAATGTTTATATAACAAAATATTAATTGAGAAGCAATCAACAAATAATTAAACCTATTTTTGTACTAATTGCTCAAATTTTGATTGGAAATCATAAGTAGAACATTGTAGAATAATGAGATATCATAGATATTATCTTTGTCTTATCTGTATAATTGGATTTCCAGCAAAATTATCTTTTTCTTTCTGCAAAAAAGGTCATCACACAAAATCTCCCACTTAAGACAGGTTGAAAAAAAGGGAGATCTCTCTCTTTGTTTATTCAACAGGTATGATAGAACTGAAAACACCAAACAACTTTAAGATTCAGATAATACTTCACAGATTTACATCCTGTTTATAAATTTTTCTTCCACACAAACTGGATCTATTACATGTATCAAGATTAGTACGCATATATTTCGCCTATACCCATTTGCTTTGTGACATTATTTACTGAAAATAACATAAAGACAGAAATAAAAGTGAAGAAAATCCTAACAAATTACAGCTTTACCCAAGGTGCATCATCCTCTACTATATCTTGTCGGTGTAATTTGTACAAAGTCTGATTAAAGCCATTCTAATCAAACCCTAATTCAATGACTCTTCTCCCTATCTTTATTAGATATAATGTTATACAAACAGACTGTACGTACATGGTCCAAAGGGAATGGTATTTTCAGTCTGAATATTAGATCATTAGAACAACAGAGAGTACACAACAGTCACAAAGGCAATAATAAATATTTATATTTGGAACGAGTTAAAGGGTTGTGAAAGAAAAACAGTCTACCATAAACTTATACCATTTACTTAAAAAATAGTGTTTATTTTGTAGAAAGTTGCAATACCTTTTAGCAATCAGGATATATTTTAAGCTGTGCTGAGTTTTTAATTCTCTACCACAATTCTAACATTATAAAATTGTTTGCTGGAAGTGTCTATTTGAATGCGCTACTGCCGGTACACTGTCAATGCTGGTTATAACTAAGTACTTAAATAAACAAACAACCTGAAAAAATGCTTTGAAGCAAGCCTGAAATGGATTTTTATTCTTCTTAAATAAATTATCAGTAGGTCTGAATACATGAAATGTTTACAATTTTTAAATTACTTTATGTAAGTCAAACTTAAGGCCTACTGTCAAAAAACTATGATGGTCAAATGCACATTTAAATAATCCAGATTTATAAAAATGTGTAAAAGAAATTTATCCAAAGAACACATGAAGAACTTAATTAAATAAATCTAATATCATTTATGACTGCACTCCCTTAGATTTAAAATTATACAAGGTTGTTTAGCACTAAAATTTATGACAAAAGAGACCATTTTTCTTTTCCTAAAGTTAACTTCAGTTTCTTGATGTGCCTTAAGCACCTTCGTTTGTGTTTACATTTCACAACTAGTTCAGTTTGCCTGTTTAAGCACTAAAATTCCAGACTTCAATGATTAAAACCTACACCTCACTGGTTAACAGCAAGGATAGATATTCCAAGCTTCATCTTTCACAAAATTTTATAACTGTTGCAAAGAATTAATACAAGACCGAAAATGTAGAATTTTGAATTAGGTAGAAGGGATATCACATCCTACATATTATGGAAATATCACAAATAAAGCATATAAATTTTAAAATGATCCTTTAAATGTTGCTGTTCTGTTTAACAAACTTATTCACAAAGGGTACAGGTTCGATGTTGTTTTCACAACATTAAAACTGGTTTTTGTTGGTACATTAATAAACTAATCACTTCCTTACATTGACTGATGGCAGAGAAACTGAATAGCTGATTTCTAAACCCTGGCTACACTTGGGGTGGTCAGGTATTTACAAATCCAGACCAACCAACAAATGTTCCTTTAGCAAGGATTTTACCTGCATGCGGAAAAATCAAACTGCGGATTTTTATACCCCAGCAGCCCTAGCAAATATTAATAAAATTGGCATTACATCCATCTTGTCTTTCCTCATATTCAGCCAAATAAATTTAATAACTACATTTTCATCCACCTCTTGACATAAAAGTGGGGTTGGTGGGAGGATTTTATTTTTCATTTTTTATTTTCATCTCGCAGATATTCCTACAAACAACCTTACAAGATAATTTAATGTATATAATTTGTGGTTAACTTTACAAAGATATGCAGTAAAATCAATAAAACCTAGACCACACCAGAACTGAACACATAAATTCTTTGAATTGTGACTATTAACAAACATTTTAAAGATTGCTCTGCCCCAATCTTTTTTTATGTTTTCCAAATTTTTTAGGGGTGGATATAGATGAAAATCTGGAGATTATTTTTAATTGGCCTTAACAATACAGTATTAAATCTTTGGACTTACTCCATTTGATTTACATCTCATGTTGAGAGGCTTGATGCCTTATCATCAGGAATATCACCCTGTGCTTGCTTGCAGAAACTGTAAGCGTTTAATAGAGAGGTATCTTTTTTTGCATGTATTTTTGTTTACTATATTGCGATTCAAGTACCCTTGAGCTAGATTGGTTGATTGATTGATTGAATGGTGCTTAACGTCCAGTGGCAAATATTTCATGCATATTCAGGACGAGAGCATAT